>CAUYSK010038498.1:0-14707 GCA_963575035.1 Avahi laniger
GGGGGGAGGAGGGAGGAGGGGACGGGTATATGCATACACAAAGAGTGCAATGTGCACCACGCAATAGGATGGACATATTTGAAACTTGGACTGAGGGGGGGAGGGGGGACAAGGGCAACACACGTAACCTAAACATCTGTACCCCCATATTATGCTGAAATAATAAAAAAAAAAGAATACCACTTCTTTACAAACTCTTCCAAACAATTGAAAGGAAGTAATACTCTCCAGCTCATTCTATGAGGCCAGTATTATCATGACAACAAAACTAGATTAAAAATATCATAAGAAAAAAAAATGCAACTAGGTCCGGGTGCAGTGGCTCATGCCTATAATTCCAGCACTTTGGGAGATCAAGGTGGAAGTACAGCTTAAGGCCAGGAGTTCAAGACCAGCCTGGGCAACATAGCAAGACCCTGTCTTTAAAAAAAAAAAAAAACTACAAAATTAGTTGGGCACCTTTGTGTGCACCTGCAGTCCCAGCTACTCAGGAGTCTAAGACAGAGGAATCCCTTGATCGCGGAGTTCTAGGTTATAGTGAACTATGATTAGGCCACTGCACTCCAGCCTGAGTGATGGAGTGTCACCCTGTCTCTAAACAAATAAATAATGAAATAAAATAAAATAAAAATGAAACTACTTGGGAAAAAGTCTAACATGCAATTTATAAGGCCTCTATATTGAAAACTATAGAACATCACTAAAGAAATCAAAAACCCAAATAAATGAAGAAATGCACTTATGTTCATGCTATAAAAATAGTGCTAAACTGCAGAATCTCCTGAAATTGATCTATTGATTCAATGCAATTCTCAGACAATCCCAACAGGTTTGTGTGTGTGTGTAAATCAATGAGATGATTCTTAAATATATATAAAAATGCAAATGACCTATAGTAGGGAAAGGACCATCAAAGAAGAAAAAGATTTCATTTTCCATATATCAAAACTTACTGTAAACCATAAGCATTATATTGGTGCAAAAATAGACAAAGGGGTAATGGAATAGAATAAAGATTCCAGAAATAAACTTGCAAATGTGTAATTACCTGATTTAAGACAAAAACGTCACCGCATTTTAGTGGGAAAAGGACAGTCTTTTCAATAAATGGTGCTGGATCAGTTGACTATAGACATGGGAGGAAAACAAACCATGACCTTAATTTTAAGCATGCAAAATTATTAAATTGAGATAAATTACAGACCTCAAGCAATCAAACTTTAAAACAAAGCGTAGGAAAATGCCTCCACGAATTGGGAGAAACTATGATTTTTTAATAGGATATGAAAAAATTGCAAAAACTATAAACTGCACTAGATTAAAATTCAGATCTTTGTTCAACAAAATATCATTAAGAAAGAAAAATATAAACCATAGAGTGAAAGAAGATATTCATAATGTATATCTGACAAAAATACTCATGTCTATACTTACAAATATTTTTAAATGCACATATCAAATTGAAAAAAAACGCAAAAAAGACTTGAATAGCCACTTCAGAAAGCCAATACTAAAATGTTGAATAAGCAAATAAAAAGATGCTTACCACCATTAGTTTTCAGAGAAATGCAAATTAAACACAGTGAAATACCATGACCTACAAACTGGAATGACTCAACTTAAAAACACTGACCATACCAAGTGCTGGCGTCGATGTAGAGTTACCTGTACTCTCTTCCATTGCTGAAGGAAGGTTAAATTTGGAAAACACTTTGTAGCACACAGTACAGCTAATCACACATGTACCGTAGGACCTTGCAACTCAACTTCTGGGTGTATAATAGGGTTTATGTCCAGCAAAAGACTTGTTCATACAATCTTTGTTTGCCACACCCCCAAACTAGAAACAATCCAAACAGCGATCAATTATATAATGAGTATATAAATTATGATATGAATGTATCAATGAACAAATAAAAAATACTGATACATGTAGCAACTCTCATACTTAAATAATGTACTACTAGTTGAGTATCTCTTATCTGAAACATTTGGGACCAGAAATGTTCCAGATTTTGAATTTTTTTCAGATTTTGGAATATGTGCATTATACTTACCAGTTCAAAATCCCAAATGTTAAAATCTAAAATTTGAAATTAGAAATGCCCAATTGGAGATTTTTTGATTTGGAATGCTCAATCTGTGAATGAATATACTTGTATCTCTACCTGTTTATCCATCCATGCCCTTACTGTGTCTATCTATATGCATATACAGACAGTCCTTCTCAATTTATGATGGGTTTATGTCCTGATAGTCCCACAATAAATTAAAAGTATCCTAAATTGAAATACATTTAATACATCTAACCTACAGAATATCATAGCTTAACCTAGCCTACCTTAAACTTGCTCAGAACACCTAACATTAGCCTACAAGTTGGCAACATTATGTAACACAAAGTCTATTTTACAATAAATTGTTGACTACGACGTGTATGGCATATAATTAGACCAGGGAAAAATAAAAATTCAAAATTTGAGGTATATTAAAATTGTGAAAGTTTCACACTTTTGTAAAGTCAAAAAATCATAAGTTGAAACAACATAAGTTGGGGAAAGTCTGTATACATGTGTATTGATATTTGAGGAGATTATTATTTTTCAAATGAGCTTCCAAAGGGATTAAGGGCATTTCCTTTTAGATAGAGTGCTAGTCACATGATGTGAAAGAGCCCTCAGGGTTAGAACTACAACCGTTACAAAGTATTCCTGGTGGATTTGGAATTCGGAGTTCCATTACCCAATCACCAACCGTTATGAATACTTTCAGAAAAAAATCATAGATATTTGACAGAAACTTTATGTAGAGACAAAAAAGAAAAGCTTGCAGAATTATTTATTTGTTTTCATCTAATTTTTATTATTGCTATTAATTAATCAAACTAGCCAGCAAATAAAAATTATTTGATATAAATGATCTCCTTTTCTACATACAGTGAAAATCTTAGAGAAGAGGTTTAGTACAAATACAAAAGTTTTACAATATTTCACCCCGTCAAAATATTCCAAAGCTACTGATGTTAAAGTGTATACCATAGGAAAAGTGAAGGTTGAAATCTAATTAAAATATTTATGTCAACCACGACCATCACTCTTACTTGCCGAGCACTGTTGTACGACGCAGATATTTCTTTGTACATGCTTTATTTATGATGAAGAGGATGCGTAAAGTGAAGAAAAAAACACTGTAATTCCCTCACTAGTGTTAACGATTACTGCCACGTGAGTGGACCGTTAGCAGACAGGCTACGTAGATGACCTGTCTGCAGTCACAGCATTGGCGCCGCTCCTTGAGCGCAGAGCCAAATCTCCTCTTTCTTTTTTTGATAAAACATGGAATACTAGGATTCTTCGATAAAGAGTTCTTAATTCATATCTTCTAATCTCTTTTTTTACAAATGAGAAAATGAATCCAGAAATGTCAAACATATCTCATAAGGTGTCCTATTTTCCAGTATAGTGGACTAGTAGAAATCCAAGATTGTAAGTCTTTTGGAATAGCACTGCAGACAGCACGAGACACACTTCCCTTTCAAGCACGTTCCAGAAATGGTTAGCTATTCCTCCTGAAGGACTTCTAGAAAGCCATTTCCTAAAAATACAAAGTAATTTCAGCTAGGAAAAAGGTCTGGGCAAGATAGTTTCTTCATCAGCTTTAAAGTGCTAAATTATATTCCAGTATTGGTCTTGCTATCTGTGCGGATATTTCCTTGAGGTCATAATTTTGAACAAGGTCATAAAGCCATTCTTTCGGGATTGCAGTTCAGGGGTAATTTCTCTATTCTCCTGCAAATGCATGAACTGTGCCACTGCCTTGGTTGGGACAAGCAGCTTTGGGGCAATAAAGATGAGCAGGATTATCCAAGCTGGGCTTCTGCCTAACCAGAGAAATGTTGCCTACAGAGGCAGTCTTACATTCAGCGAGCATGAGAATGTCTACCCATGTATTGGGTAAATGATAAAGTTAGAGGTTGGGATACGTTACGGAGAAACACTTCGTTGTACTTATAATTATAGTTGTTAATGTCGTCTATTGGGTGACTTCTTTATGTAACATATCAGGTATATGTACTTGTATATTCATTATCCCTTAAACACTGAAATATAGAATCATTTGTAGAAGTTGCAAGAAAACATACAAGGAAATGATCAATGTGTTGGCTTTGGAGATTTTACTGTAATCAACTTTAAAGTTCCTTAATCTGATTTGTAAGATAAAATACATGAGTTTTCTTGCAGTTTAGTAATTGTCATTGAGGAATATAAATATCTGTAGGCCATCACATTCTCTTTCTGAAGACAGATGTATACAGGAATCCAAACTGAATTTTAAAATCTTGCTTAGTACATTTTTGTGTGTATGAGAAAGAGACACCCACTTATGAAACTCCTTTTCTTTATGTCCTGGGGTGAGCTAAGCCTTAAATAAGTTCTGTGCTTAAATGCTGAAAAGAACTTTGTGAAGGTGCTATTACTACAATATTATCCCCAGTTTCCAGATTAGGAATAGGTACCTTAAATACCTGCCTGAGGGCCAGGCGGCTGTGGGAGTCTGAACCGGAATTCTCACCCAGAGCATGACTGCAAGACTCAAGATGTTCACCGCTATTTGATACAGTGACACCACAGCAAACTAGAACGCAAAACAAATGCAGGTTTTACCTAATATTGCTGCATTTACGCATCAAACTGAGATAGGATTGCAAGGCCTGAGCTCCCCTGTGCAATATTTTGTTGTCCCTACCAGGTCATGAATTCCAATGACCACCTTCATCTCTGTGACTCCCCACTTGCTGTGCCTTCTGGACTGACCAAGTCCCTTCTGATGAATATATTTTGCTTCATATTTATTGACATAATCTGTCAATTTTCATTTCTGCATTGCTGAGCTGAGAGCTAGTCTGTCCCTTTAAGTTAATTATGAATATCTCTCATTTAATTCATATAGTTTGTTTCTTTGTTGCTGTTTTATATACCAAAGGTCAAGCTTGTCTCTAAATTCCAGCGGGCCCCTTGATGTAGCCACTGAATGCCTGCTACGGGATTTAGTTGCTTCAGGTAACATGAGAGCAAAGGTGGAAACCCCCCCATAGGTGAATCCAAAGCTCAGCAATCTTTTATTGTATGGGATCCTTTCCAATTCATTGACTAATTAATAAAGCGATTAAGCTTTATTTTCAGATTTAACTCGAACATTATGATTTTATGAATGTGGTCTCCATTATACAGAAGCTGATATTCGTATCACGCTACCATGTCATAAGGCGCCCGCACATGCATGGTGTCGCTTGTCCTCCTAGCGACTTTGGGGGAGGAACACTCCCGCTGCAGTTTCCCAGGTGAGGGATGCAGGTGCGGATAAGACCCGGGAGACCACGTGCTGCCTTCTCGAAGAGCTGGATAACTGGGGGTAAATTCAGTCTTCCTGAGCTGCGGTCTCCGCCTCTGCACAATGGAATCACACTGCCATGTGGCGTTGTGACAGCACTTAGCAAAACGTGTCTATAAAGTACCTAGCATCTCACATTACATGGGAACTTGTCACATGGTTATGCTGAATACATGGTGGCTGTGATTATCCTGAACAAATTCAGTCTGTTACCCCAATAAATGGCAGGGAGAGACTGAAACTCAAATCTTTGGGCTCCAAACCCCAGGTGAATTGTGCCATGCTCATGGAGTCTTTACATAATGAAACATCCTGCTATATCAAACACTTAAATTTTAGAGGCAATATTAAATAATACTTTGAAAGTTGTATATTTTTAGATTCCAGTATAGTTAAAAACCTTGTGATGCATCACTCAATCTGCATTATCCCACGGTGAGAATGTCCTGAGTCCCCACGCGTGTTCTCACTACCTTTGTTAACGACCCTGTCCCTATATTTCTACAGACAACGTGGCCTCAATGAGTGGCGATTTCATCAGGGCCTAATAAAAGTGATTCCAGAGGAAGCTGATAGATTTTAAGTTTATACAATGACTATATAACCTACTTTTTATTTTGCTAACTACAAGCATTTTTGAGAACATATCTTTTTCAACAACACAACCTATTGTATCTGTCTGGGTTTCCTTGAAACTACAATCAACCCAATGTGATGAGTCCTTTGTATAATGAGATTTTAAGCTTGTTGGTGTAAATTTATGTATAGCTGTTGTCTTTATGAATATCTAGTGAAAAATATTTACATTCATAATGTCTATACATGGAAAGGTATTTACTGTTCTTTCCTTTGATGTTTCCCTACGCATTATTTGGAAAATACTAAGACTTCATTAAATTGAAAAATGACCTTTCCTTACAGCGATTTAGTGGAAAAACATGTTTCTTCTTTTCTGAAAATGCTTTGGATAATAAATTTGATATTCTTTAAGAACAAAACATCTAAAATATAGCATGCTAAATAAGGGCTGGCAAGCAGTTGGAAGATATTTTTAAAAACTCATTTGAAGCCCACAGCATTCAAAATCAGACTTAATTAAATTGGATTTATCATTCAGAAAATGGAAGTAATTCTAGCATATTGCATTATTCAATACTTTATACCCTGCACTGTTATTATTGAACATATCAACTTTAGACTGCCATGAAATTCACTGTGCATATATGTGTGCATTTTTTTAAAAAATAACCATTTATCAACTATTTTAACCAGGCTAGGAAAATAATACATTTGGGAATATTTCTCCTGTAGCTCATAAGATTTTCATTTTCATTGCAGAGATTTTTTTTTTTAAGAGGAGCTATTGAAAATTTAATGTAGCAAGTATGACTAATCAAACAGATAGCTTTTCTCCTTTTGGAAAAAGTATGTTATTCGTCTTTCAGGGATGAGAAACCAGGTATTGCATTTCTGAAGGATGCCCTTTTCCTAAATCCAAGGTCTGAGGGTATCCTTGAATCTGAACTGACAAGAAATTTCCCACAAACCATTAATCTGTGAAATAAAAGGCAGGAACGGCGGGAATGAGCAGAGCAGGGAGGGTTTGGGTGCGGTGGAGAAGCAGCGATGAAGCTGTTCGGAGCAGAACCTCGGCCAGCCTGGCTAGGCGGTAGCAGGCTGCAGGCAGGGCATGGCCGCAAGGCTCCACCCCAGCTCTTCCCAACTCAACCTCCCCACCCCTGAGGCTGAGGAGAGAATCCCACTTTGCCCCCACCGAATAAGGCAGGTAGAGAGAACCAAACCAGGCAGTGACGTCACTCAGCACCAAGGGAAAACCTGAGAGCATCTCCAAAACGAGGCACAGTTATTTCTCTTAGGACTTTGGGGTAGGAGGATTCCCTCCCCAACCCTATAGTCAGCAGCCCCACATCCTCCGAGAGAAGGAAAACCGGACTTCTCACTCAAAGTCACACTTGCTTTGATTTTGCAAAATAAAGATAAGTGACATTTCTCAAACCTAAATGTCATTGAGCAATCTAGATTGCCTGCATATTCCATGGAATTCTGCTAATGGGAAATGGAGCTCGGCTGATTCTCTTGTTCCCTGCGATCCTTCACATGCACTTTACGTTTCATCTGCACCTTAACAGGGAGACATTCACAGGCGGAAAAAAAAAAGAGAGAAAACATGCAGCAAACAAAAAAACCTTTTTCTTTTCCACTTGATAGTGCTATATTTTCAAGGAATTGCAAAGTGCTCCAAGACATGGAAAGAGTAGTGCTGTTATTTAATATCTATAAATACGTTTTTAAAATAAAGAACTACGTAACTTTAATTTCTAGGATTCAACTTTATTTATTGTAAATCTTTCATAGTTTCATGTTTTCTCTGAGGTGTTTGGGCAAACTCATATGACAATATCTTTTGGGTTGTTCTGGTTGTAATTTTCCAGTTTGCTGGGTCTGAGGACCCCTGCGGTCTTGGCCTAAGCGTGTCTTAGAGTTCCTGCTGTCTCTGATCCTTCCTTACAGGTCCCCTTGGAAGTCCCACTTGGGCCCCAGGCGATGGGGCCTCCTGTGCTTTCTCTCACTGCCAGTTCCCACCTGCCCTGACGTCAGTCCTCTTTATCTGCACCTCCTGCTTGGGACCTGTGCCCACGTGGGGGACTGCACTGTGATTCCCTGGCGCTAGCATCCCTGCTTTCAGCTCTGGCTGGGGACAGCAGCTCACTCAGCCACAAGATCAGTGAGCTGAGTTTTTCTGATTCCTTTTCATCCGAGATACAAGAGTTTCCTTGTTCCCAGATCTAGAGCAGGATCCCAATTTCTACTGTCTGCCAAGGACGTGACCCTGTCTGTCCCATCCATCACGAGTGTGTGTGTGTGTGTGTGTGTGTTTGTGTGTGTGTGTGTGTGAGAGAGAGAGAGAGAGAGAGAGAGAGAAGTCTTCATGCAATTAGAGCAGTTTGGTTTCAACTACACAACTACCATGCTTCAAAATCATCTGGAAGTCCCCTTCCTTACTTTCAACTTTAGTTATTATTCATCTATTTACATGTTGTGCAACAGGACATATATTCTGGTGAGTGACATTCCTCTGTCTTTTCAGCATAAATGATCAGAGGTTCTATTTAGGATTTTTACATTTATTTAATGTGGAAATGGTTCAAAATTCTCTAGTAACAAACACTGCTTTTCCAATTAGGGTCATGGTAGTCTTATAAATAAGTTACAAAGTTTAAAATAGTTTTTGCCTTTTTTTGTTGTTTTGTTCTGTGACAAATTATAGATAAGAATGATTTATTTCCTTAAACTTCACTTTGAAAACTGTGAGCCTGACACAATTTTCTAGGGAAAATTTATTTGGCTAATATCTTCATTTTTCTATAATTAATGGTCTATTCAAATTGCCTAACTCTTTGGGGTCAAGTTATCTAATGATTTATTTTGCTTAGATTTTTAAACACTTTTGGCATAATGTTGTACATATTTCATTACAATATTTCAAATGTCTCCTGTAATTTTGGTTATTTTCTCATTCCTATTTTTTCCAGATATTTTCAGTTTTATTTTTCCTTATGTGCCAAAAATATTTATATTTTATATTATATTTTAAAATGTACATTTTCTTTTGACCATACTTTATTTTAAAATTTGATATGCAATTCTAAAATAAATATTAAAAGTAAAAGCTAAATAATAGCAAA
Source organism: Avahi laniger (assembly GCA_963575035.1). Lineage (NCBI taxonomy): Eukaryota > Metazoa > Chordata > Mammalia > Primates > Indriidae > Avahi > Avahi laniger. Next base: position 9,099 of record CAUYSK010038498.1, read on the forward strand.
CAAAAGTATGCAAATAACATAAAAACTTTCTCAATAATGCAGCAAGCCAATACTTTTGTGTTATTTCATGCATACTTTTTATATAAACATTTAACATATTAAAATGTTTTATAATGACATATAAACTATAAAGAAACATAAAAGCCAAATGCTAACAAGAGAAGTAAATATAAAATATCTGTTAATTTGTTATCTTGAAGACATGGTAAAGCTACTCCTCATTTTTGAATTATCAATTTCTCAATTGATTTCCAGTTTTCTGTGTGTATGATTTGAAGTTCTGATTTGAGAACATAAAATATTGAATACTATGTCACCTTGAGGAATCACACATTTTGTCAATGTGGATACATTTCTTCTTTCTTTTTAATTTTAAGCCTAAGTTGTGTGTTCTCTACATTAACTTAGCTATATTTACTCCTATTAGCATTTGGGCTTTTATACTTTTTTTTTCCTTTTCTCCACTTTCAACATTTTCATGTGATTTATATCTCTAATATACAGAAAATGAGATTTATTTGTATCAAAATTGGTGATTATCTTTTAAAGGAAAAATTAATCCCTCACGTACTAGAGTCAGCTTAAATTTCCTAATATTTTACTTTATATGTTATGTGTGTTTCATTTTGATATACATTTCCTCCTTTTTTCCTGCCTTTTTAACGTTATTGGCAATCACCAACCCCTCTCCCTCAATATTATTTCAAAATCATGCATATTTTTCAGTTTGGCAAGTGTTTGCTTTTAAATATTAACCCATATATTTAAATATATTTAATTATTTCTAGATGTAATCAGTGTTTGCATTTCCTTTTCAAAATAAACGGCCATTTGAGGTTGTGTTTACTGTCACCATTCCCTACCTCATTCACCCGCCAGCTCTATCACATGCATCTGTCATTCCAAACTCCAGTCAGACACTTGTGCGCTAGCATATCTCAATCACAAGATCCACGTGGTGGCAGAGATGCGTGTGTGTATTTGCTGTGCATTTTCGCTCTAAAGTTCATGTCTTCAGGTTTTAAATGTTCTTCCATTTCTTTATGTCTTTTGCCCATTTTCTGTATTTCTTCCTTCTGTAACTCCTATCAAATATTGTATATTCTGGATATATTACCTGTGTAATGTATATTCTAAGTCACATTACATCTTTGCTCTGTATGAAATAATCAGCTTTAATCATCTCAATTCCAAATTGCCTTTCCTCCTGCATCTATTTGGCTAATCAGCTCATTTATTGAGGTTTTTTTAAATCAAATGATTAAATTTGTAATGTGCAAACTTTATTTTTGATTTATGTTAAAAGCACTTCTTTGAATATATAATATGAATTTTTAAATGTGTACATTTTAATCATATCAAAGTTTCTGATTCCTTCATCAAATCTGTTTCTTCAGGTGTTAGTTCTTCTCTTATATTGAGTTTGGGGTTTTTTTCATGGTACTCACTTTCCTCAAATACCAGATGATCTCTGGTTGTCTTTTCAGCTTTGAGGACCATAATCCAACTCCCTGCTATGTTCATTTATCCTCCACTCAACATTTTTCATTAGCATGTGCAGAGGGTTATACTGATTTCTTCTTTTCTGGCTTTCCTCATGAAGAGTGAGTATCTACATGCCTTTGCCCTCCTTGTACCCATTGTTTTACCTGCAAACAAAAGCCACTCCTTAACATCAGTGGTTGAAGAGGCTACCAGATCTCTGCATAGGAATTGATTTTCCTCCCTCACAAAAAAAAAAGTCTCAAGATTCTCTTCAGTATCTTTTAACTCTGAGCTTGCAACTCCTTGACATCTCTCCCTTCATTGAAGGATTTTTTTCTGCAGTGTTTTTGTCTACAAATACTTTTTTGTTGTGGCTGTTTTCTCCTAAGCCCAATACTCTCTACTTCTTACTTTCTGAAATTTTTAGAAAACCAGCCAACTTTTAAAGTACATGGAAAACATTCAAGAATATTTGAATTTATTATTGATCCAGGAAAATTAAACTCAATGTGAATGAAATTAGAAAAAATCACAATATAATATTCAGAAAGAAAGAAATTCTTCTTTGTAACTGGCTTAAAGATATATACCAGTACATTGCTCTCTGCAAATGTTATGATCAGATGTACTTATTTCGAGAATAACATTAAGAACATTTAAAATTGAGATTAAATGTCAACATTTTTGAAATAGGTCCAGTAAGTAGAGTAAATGTGATGTTACCTCTCTTTTTGAGAATTGTGATGAAATAATGGAAGATTCTTTTTAAACAACCATATTTGAGAAATTTAGAAAGATAAAATTGAAGGAAAACAGCAGAGCCCTTTCTCTAGAGGCCATGGGTGTGTTAACACTCATTACTTCAAGTCAGAAAATTGTTATTGTTGGGTCTTGAGTATTTTCCAATATTTTCTTAGGAACAATTGGCCTGTCAGAAAAAAATGGAAACTTTTTTGTCCTAACAGCAATTATGTTTGGCCATCTGGATGGACCTTAGCTGGAGGGAAACACACCTACAGTTCTTGTCTCTGCAATGATTGCTATGGTTGATTTGACTGAGAGGCTCTGATAGGCCAATGCTTCTTTCCTTGCTCAGAACTCTGACTGTGAAATAAGAAGTGTACTCTTCGAAAAAAAAAGCTCTCTGTTAAAAAAAGGTAGATTTCCAATATAAAAGAGACTATAAGAGTATGAGAGAGTCTTTGCACTCCACATACATCACCTGATTGGCCTTCGCTGACTCTCCATTAATTTTGCCATTTGGTCCCTGAGGAAGTCAGCAAATGTGTGCTGAGAACCTACAATGATGTAGACACTTACTATATTGAACTCTGGAGATTAAAAATAAAGTTGAATAAGCCACAGATTTCTGACAGAGTGGACAAACGACATATCATTAAATGCATGTGATAAATGTTAGTGAGGATATGAAACAGCCGCTTTTCAGAAGATAATGGATAGTGGTCTCAGTTGCAAGACTCCTGATGTGGACAGTTAATAAAGTATCCCAAGCTCGGGTCACAGAAATAATTTTTTTATAAATAATTTTGAAATTCAAAGTACTTTCTATGTGAATTGATTAATTACCAGTTCTCTCTTATTGTCACCTACCCCAAGCACAGCCGTCATAAAGTAATGCATTTCTGCAGTATGTGGAAGAAACTGCTATCAGATTGACAGGAATAAACCTCAGTGTTTCTCCTGTGGCTCTTTCCCTCCTGGGGTCCTGCAAGTTCAGCAAAGGAAAATACCCATTTAAATCAGGAACCTATGAAAATTTGGGCTCTTATGTGCTTTATTTAGTCTAACTTGTTTCCATGTACTTTTCAGTAGAAAGAAAATATAAGGAGTTACCAAGATTATATAAATCAAGCATGACAAAGTAGGTAATATAAAAAAATTTACCCCAAACTATTATGTAACTACACCTTAATTATCCACACAACAAAATATTACTGAACTATAGCTCTATTGAAATATAGTAACTAGGTACTTGCCACAAAATTTCTTAGTAAGAGTTTATAAGTGTATATATTCTAGAGAACAGACCTCTATATACCCTTACCCACAATATACACTCTTTGTGGCAATGAAATGTGCTAATTAATGAGGAAAACCAAAACCATTCAAAATTAAAAAAAAAAAACATAAAAACACAAAAACATCCAAAATAGTAACCTAGATTTCCAGATATATCTAAAGTGTCACCCAAAGAACTATTTTAAATGTTACTTAAATAAGATATTTTGTATTCCTATAAATACTCTAAAAGAAATAGTAAAGAATATTTTTTAACAAGATAAACAAAAAGAAAGGGAAAGAAAAAATAGTGAAAAAATCAGTTGTTACTGAAAAGGTAAATCTAAAGATATATTGATTGTATTCAGCAATTATAAATAATTTGGAACTGAATTCATTTATCAATTCTAGGAGTCTCTTGGATAAATCCTTGGAGTTTTCTAGATATAGTATCATATCATCGGCAAAGAGCGAGAGTTTGATCTCATCTGCTCCCATTTGGACTCCCTTGATGCCCCTCTCTTGCCTAATTGCCATGGCAAGGATTTCAAGCACTATGTTCAATAGAAGTGGAGATAAGGGACAACCTTGTCTGGTTCCAGTTCTAAGTGAGAATGTTTTCAATTTTTCCCCATTCAATATGATATTGGAAGTAGGTTTATCATAGATGGACTTGATAATTTTAAGGAATGAGCCATCTATGCCTATTTTGATGAGAGTTTTTATCATAAAGGTATGTTGGACTTTGTCAAATGCTTTTTCCGCATCTATCAAAAGAATCATATTGTCTTTGTTCTTGTTTTTATTTATGTGGTGAATTGCATTTATAGATTTGCGTATGTTAAACCAGCCTTGCATCCCTGGAATAAAGCCCACCTGGTCATAGTGAATTATTTTTTTGATGTGCTGCTGAATTTTATTTGCTAAAATTTTGTTGAGGATTTTTGCATCTATATTCATGAGGGATCAAATCTGAGGCATTCATATATGTCAATAACAGTCAAGTCGAAATTCAAATCAAAAATGCAATATCTTTTACAATAGCTTCAAAGAAAATTAAATATCTAGGAATATATTTAACAAAAGATGTGAGAGACTTATACAGGGAGAACTATGAAACACTAAAAAAAGAAAATGCAGAAGACGTAAACAGATGAAAAAACCTCCCTTGCTCATGGACAGCTAGAATCGATATCGTTAAAATGTCCGTACTACCTAAAGTGATCTACAGAATTAATGCAATCCCTATCAAATCCCATCATCATTCATCACAGAACTAGAAAAAATAATTCTATGCTTTGTATGGAACCAGAAAAGACCTCGTATAGCCAAAGTAATCTTAAGTAAAAAGAACAAACTGGGAGATCAGTCTACCAGAATTCAAGCTGTACTACCAGGCTATAGTAACTAAAACAGCATGGTACTGGCACAAAAACAGAGACATTGACCTCGGGAACAGGACTGAGAATCCAGAGATGAAACCATCCGCATATGGTAACCTAATCTTTGACAAAGCTGACAAAAATATGCACTGGGGAAAAGAATCTGTCTTCAATAAATGGTGCTGGTAAAATTGGATAACTACATGCAGAAAAATGAAACTGGATCCCCATTTCTCATCTCTCACAAAAATCAATTCAAGATGGATAACAGACTTAAACCTAAGTCATGAAACCTTAAGAATTCTAAAAGAAGATGTTGAGAAGACCCTTTCAGACATCGGCCTAGGCAAGGAATTCTTGAAGAAGAACCCCAAAGCAATCACCTCAGCAACAAAAATAAATAAATGGGATCTGATCAAATTAAAAAGCTTCTGCAATGCCAAGGAAACTATCATTTGAGCAAATGGACAGCCCACAGAATGGGAGGAAATGTTTGCTCTCTACACATCTGATAAAGGGCTGATAACCAGAATCTATCTAGAACTCAAAAAAATCAACAAGAAAAAATCAAACAACCCCGTTAACAAATGGGCAAAGGAAATGAACAGAAATTTTTCAAAAGAAGACAGAACAATGGCAAAAAAATATAAAAAAAATGTTCAACATCTCTAATTGTTAGAGAAATGCAAATCAAAACCATAATGAGATATCATCTAACCCCAG
>CAUYSK010038500.1:0-34472 GCA_963575035.1 Avahi laniger
CTGCACTCCAACTTAGGGGATGGAGTGAGACCCTGTCTTTAGAAATAACACAGAGGGTGCAAAAGAACATTTAGTCACTATGGGTAAAATCTCCTCCTTGGCAACGCACACCCCACACAAGTAGCTGGGGCTGCCCAGCACTCAGCGCCTTCACTCAGGGAAGCAGAATGGTGCTCGGATGTGGGCTTTGGGTTCGAATCCTGGCTATGGCCCCACTGAGCCAGTATGGAGGGCAAATTCCTCAGCTACCAGTGGGCATGTAAGTTTGAGGGTTGCCGCGAACACTGCAGCTTCCTGATGAGGGTCACTCCCCTGCCTTTTCTCTCACCTTCCAACCTATCACCCCGAGAGCAGGGACCCATCCAGCCCAGCACTGGGGATGGTTCTGTGGGCTGAGGGTCAGGAAGGGACAAGGAGGACGAGAATGGACCAAGGCGGGGGGGGGGGAGCCCCAGGGCTCTTGCCTGGGAAACGGAGCTGGTCTGTGGGTGGCGTTTCCCACTTTGGATGACTGAGCCACCAAGGGCCACATGCATGTCCTCGTGGATGGTGAAGGAACTGGCTGGCTACTTCATTTTCTTCTGCTGTCACCTATTGCTTCTGATCAGGGTGAAAGCAACTGCTCAGGAACCGTGGAACTTTGCGAGCATTTGACACACCCAGTTGTGATGCTGATTAAACTGATTTTGAGCTGTTAAGTCCAGCACCTTAAGATGCACAGCTTATCGCCTGATGTTCTTAAACGTATTTTGAGGCAATGAAGCTGCGTTTCCTTAAAATACATTCTATGATTTTACTGTCTAGTGGGGTTGCCTGGAATTTATTTATTTCTCACTGGACTAACCGGACACAAGCTTGTCGGCCTTTGCCGTGTGTCGTCCCTGGACTGACTACGGTGGAGGGGAGGGCACCGCAACCCCTGGACGTCTGTGGAGGCATCGTCCATATGGACGATGCTGCGATCGAGGCCACCAGGCTGGACGCCTCGACGGAACCCAACACAGAGGGCGAGCAGGGGGGCGGGGGCGAGACCTCGGGGGTCTGGGACCCTGGGCCAGGAGGCAGCCCGATGACACAGGAAGCTCAGGGAAGCTAAGCTGGGCAACTTGGTTTGGGCTGGAAAATGTAGAAGGACCTCAGTTTCCCCACTGGTTGCAAAGTCTGTCCGTGTTGTTTTCCCTCAGAAGGTGACGTGTTCAAAGCACAGACGCCCAGCAAGGAAACGCAGGGGGCCCTGGACGTCAAAGAGGACCAGGACGTGCAGGTGGAGGTGCCCGTGGACCAGGTGGGTAGCGGGGACCCATGGTCACCCACGTGCCTTCAGTTCCGCTCCATCTGCCCCCTTGCCTCAGCCTCATCCTCTGCCCCTCCCCAAGTTCTCCCCAGCTTCTAGAATGTTCTGTGCCCCCTCCAGTGAGTGGGTGCTCGTGCTTCATGTCCTACAGCATCTTCCTGTCTGCCCGTTCCTGCCGCACAGGCTTTTCTGCTGGGGGGCCCTTTTTGGCACTCGCGCCTGAGTGACGGCAATACGATTATTGCCTTTGTCCCTCTCTGAGCTCCGTGGGAAGGGAAGTGGTCTGCCCTGCTCGGTGGCGCAGCCCCTGTCCCTAGCGCAGCTCCTGGCGTGCAGGGGTCTGGGTACTTATTTGTGGAAAGGCCGAGTAACGGGGTAAGTGGTGCGCGGATGCAATCGTGCGACCTCGAGCCTTGATCCCTAGCCGTGGATGGGGACTGAGCGTGGCGGCACGCGGTGAGGGCCTGGCCGCCGCCCCCACTCCTGGCTGCACGCAGGGGCGGGGTGGGGTCCCGCGTGTGCCTGGCGAGGCTGCCGCAGGTGGGAGACCACGGGTGAGCCCCGACCCGTGACTGTGTCTTCACCGCCCATCCCAATACACGTACGTTTCCAATAGTTGGTTTTTGAGAAGAGAATTTACGTTCTGTGAAAGGTCAGTGTTAGCGTTTGAGTCGCGTTTTCATTCCTCTTACGGAGACGAGGTCCCAGCCCTGCTCTTGTAATTACAAAGCACCAAATTTGGTAACAATGAGCTCCTTGTTCAGTAATGGATCACTCTTAACTTTTTCGTTTTATGTTTAACTTCTATTTTTCTTTTCTGTGATATATTTTTAAAATGTTGTAGACTGTGTCTTAATATACTAGCTTTCTGCCTCCTTTTTGGCATTTTGAGTACTTTTCCCACATGTTGTGTTACATTTTCTTAATTAGTAGTCATATCATCTACTCTTTTCCTCAACATAATAAAAATGACCAAAAGATTTGGTTTTCTCTTAAAACCCAAATTAACTGTTTAAATTTTTTTAAACAATTAGGAATTTTATAGTAATATGGAAATTAGGACATTTAGGCAGTTACTTCTATGCCCAATTCATCCTTGTAATTGGTGTATTGTTATGTGTTTCCTGGGTCATAGACGTGAGCGCGTCTGCAAGTTTTCAATGCAGGCAGAATCCTGGCACAATGACCACCGTTGCCACAGCTGTTGGTGCACAATAACCGTCTTCGTGAGTTTCCCTCGCTGGTGTGCTTGGTCTCCATTGCACTGAGGTTGTGGGGTGAATGCAGTCACCCCAGAGGAGTGTAAGAGAGAGGAAGGAAGGGAGTCGCAGCCCCCGGGTGCCCCGTGGGAGGGCGAGGATGGGGCCGGGCTGGTCGCTCCACCAGCCAGCGGAGGAGGAGGACGGGCTTTTGTCTGGCGTTCTTCTCGGTGAGTGGAGATGTTGTGGTTGTCAAGAGACAATACTGACACGAGTTCTGTGGTTTTGAGGGACGTGGAGACAGACTCCCGGCTGTGGCTGTGTCTGGGGTATGAAGACCGGGGGTGGGTCGGTGTCCCCCTGCTCCTGGGACTGAGCTGCCAGACGTGCGGGCGCTGGAGGGAGCCCGGTGTTGGGGGGACCTCCCTGCATAGCACCCGTGGGGGGGTGCTTGACGCACCCCACCTCCCAGCTGCCGTGGCCCCACACACAGCAGGGCGTCCGCAGATGTTTATGCAATGCGGTCGAAGCGGATTTGAGAAGGTCCCACGCGACTGGATCGATACGTGCACGGCACAGTTGTGTTGAGTGACGCTAGCTGTCTAGACGGAGCAGACTGTGCTCTGTGTCTCTGAACAGCGTCCCTGTGCTCAGCCACGTCTGGAAATGCTCCTTTTCTATCGTTCCCGTGAAGCATCACTGGGCACTTTAGCACACTGAATGTTTCAGGGAAGTCCTAGAGTTCAGCTTTTGGTTAACCCTGATCATTTATGCACGAGCCCTTTTCCTCGTGAGGGTCCCCGTGAAAGAGTTTGGGCCCTGCCCGTGCGCAGCTATCCAGGGGCAGGAACAGAGGCTGTGGTTGCAGAGACCTGGTCACTGTCCCTAGGTGCCGGAGGTGGACCCTGCACTCCTGGGGCAGCGGTGGCCTGGGGGGTGGCTGCGTCCCGGGGGCCCTCGCCTGGAGATCTGCGTGAGGAGGGTGGTGGCTGCACAGCCACACTCTGGCCTTGTGCTCTTGTGTGGAGTCCCCCCTTGGTGCTGGGTCGGCGTGATGGCTTTCCCCGCGGAAAGAGGGAAGATTCACATATCTGAGCCCGTGGGACTTTCCAGTCCGTGGATGAAGGACGGTTTGACCCTAACGTTACACTGTTTGATTACAGTGCTGACTTCTGTAGTAACATGGCATGCTTTTCTCCTGTTCCTGAATAATTGATTTTAGCTTCGTGGGTTGGCCTGAACATCTCAACTTGTTCTTATCACGCCTGCAGTGTGATGCTTTCTCCAGGTAGTGGTTCTGTAAAGATAAAATGTTACAAGATGTAACATCCCAGCTAACACGTGTGTGAATTTGGAGTCAAGCCTAGATTGAAGAAGGGAAATTCAAGCATGAGGAATTCTCCAAACCCAGGTCGTAGCTTTGTGGTTCTTTCCCTCCGGTTGCATGGTAAGGGCAGACTTCTCCATCATCCCCACTCGAGATGTGGCTGTGTGACCCGCCTCCCCTGGTGACAGGAAGTAGCCTCTGGGCGAGACTCCTCGTTGGCCTCAGAACCCCACGATTCCCCCCGAGAGTGGAGAGAGGTCCCAGGACATGTCGGGGTGGCGCGTTGTCTCCTGCAGCTGCCCGTGAAGATGAGGAAATACCAACTGAGAGAGGCTCTCCAGGCCGTGGGGGGCGTCTCTGGAGCAGGGAACAGAGGCCTTAGGTGGGGTCCGCAAAGGTGCAGTGGGACATACAGAGCACCTCGTACCCGCTGAGCAAAGGCGTCTGGAGTGACCACACCACTCCCTTTGATAAGGAAGAGATTTATAGTTTCTAGCGTTTCTCCGACAGTTTCATTGAGCAGGTTGGCACTTCTTTGGTGGGTTCAAAGGTAACAATACAGAGCAGATGCGTCCTGAATTTGGGAAGACTGCGGTGACTTTCCAGCTCCCTGTAGACGTGGTCCAGAAAACCACACCATTTCACATGCTCCCCGGTTTTTTAAAGCAGTTTGACACAGGTTGACTGTGGCTAGATTTAAAACACGGTGCATTTTCTCCCCAGACACCAGCCGAGACAGTGGAAGAAGATGAGGAAACACATGACAGCTCCCCTGGTTTCGAAGGCAGCAAGGTGAGTCAGTTTCATTTGGTGCTTAACGCTCGGGTCTGAGCTCCTGCCACGTCGAAGGGCTCACGGTCGGCGGTGAGGGGCTCCAGTGTTACAGAGGGACCGGAGCGCGCGCCAGCGCGGAATTAGAAGCACAGCGCGTGTCTCCCGGGCGGGCGGTGGCTTAAACAGGTTTCTTGTATGCCAGAAAACCACGTGAGTGATCGTAGAGGCTTCTGTGCTCGTCCTAATCACCTTACGCTGCGCTTCCAGCCACAAACTTAAATCCTTTTTTCCAGCAAGTTTCAGGATGTGTGTTTAGCGGAGAGGTCCGGGGAGGTGGGCGGATGAGCAGGCGGCTGCGTCTGTGGCTGGTCCGTGCCGCGTCTGCAGGTGGCAGCACAAGCCAGGACACTCGCGTGTGGCTCCGCTGGCCTCCTGCCCTCGCAGACGCCTTAGACATCCCATCCACGCCGGGAGCGTGTCTGTGCCACTCTGCGAGATGATGCAACGAATCCACATAAAACATGTGCGCTGGGAAAACAAAATTTACTTTAAATACACCCTTCTTGTGGCTAAGAAGTGGATAGACTTCCGGGAGTTTGTTGTCAAGCTTCTGTCTCTAGATTTTCATTATTTTTCAAGGTAGTTTCTTGTTTCTAAATGTTTGGCCTCAGGCAGGAGGTTGTGTGATGTGTCTGATAGGTCGCATTGTAACTGTCAGAAATAATAATTAAAATTAATTAATACTGGATTTCAGCCCTTCCTGGCCAAAAGGTCACAGTGGTGCCTGAGTATCTGCGCTCAGTGAACTGTAGTTTCACTAGTGTCCATGGGTACCTTCACTGGACAGGTTAATCACAGGACATTTGTTGGATGTTGACTGTGTTAAGAGTTTTAGGGACGTTGTTGCTGGCTCGGCCTCCCCTAGGACAGACTGTGACATGCTAAGGGGCCGGGACGGCGCCTTGTCATCCCACGTGGCGTTTGCAGGTGCTGCGCGGGGTAGGCGTTGAGTAAATGTCACGCATCTGCTTCCGGTCACCTTGATTAAGTTGTTAAACCTAAATATGTAATCCTGGATTAAAATGCTAGTTACCTTGCGAAGTTGTAAGAGAACATATTACAAACATTGCTTTAGAAATATGCATTATATTTCTGATGTTTGATCACAAGGATTTCTGTTGTTTTGAAATTTTTTACAGGAAGATTGGTATATATAAACAAAACTTGCCATTTTGACTATTTTCAGTGTACAATCCTGTGGCTTTCGTTATGCTCGCCCTGTGGTGCAAACCGTCAGCGCCGTCTGTTTCCCGCCAGGCAGAAACTGCGGCTCAGCACCGACTCCCCATCCTGGTTTGGTCCGGCCCGACTCTGTTGTCGGTTTAAGCACTTAGAACAGTCCCAGCAGAAACGGCTGTGTGGATGCAGTGCTCATGCTCAGACGCGGCCCACGCCAGCCCAGGGGGTTGTGGACAAGTGCGTTGAGTTTGTCTTGACGTGTGTCAATGACATAGAAGTGGGAGAAACAAAAAGCAAAAGCGAGAACAGAGCTACGAGTTCCTAGGACACGTCTTCATCCTCAGAATACTTTAAATATGTTACTTTACAGTCATGACAACTGACAATATTCGGCACTGTGATGATGTTTTACATCTTTGAAAATGGAACGTTATTAACATTAATTAACTAATTTGGAAAGCTGGTCTGTGAGACAATAAAGATGAACCTGTACTTTTTCCTTTTATTTCCAATTGTGTCCTCTGCACATTATTTTTGTTACCTTAAGTGCTTGAGAACTATCTCAATCAGGCTTCTGCTGGAGTTTTCTCCGGTTCCTAGTGCTTGATTTGTGTGGACCCACTGATAGAAAAATGTTTTATGTACAAACAGCACTTTTTATTTATGCTGCCTGCTAAGTTTGTAAAGCAGTGTGTAGAGGTTTTGCAAAGATTCAATCCCTTCCAAAGCAGTGTGGAAGGTGTGAACGGCGGTGCTGGAAAATGCACCCTCAGACCGTGTATCGAGGGCTTTCCGAGAAGGCACGCGTTTCCTACCCCTGGGAATATTTCCGTGTGGTCTGGGGCCAGCCCTGCCGGGGGGTTTGAGAGAAGACCTCTCCCCTGGAATGGGCGCTGCTGCGTGACCCCGAGGGTTTTTCTGACTCTGAGTTATCAACCTTTTACGTTTTTTTACTACCTTTGAAAAAGCTGTATAAAATTTCATGGGTAATTTTGTGTATTCAATAAGAGAGTGAGGAAGAGGGAGAGGGAAATGGACTTTAATTCTGGAGTGATAATTTTTTCTTCTTTCAAGAGCGTGCTCTTCACCTCACCGCCTCTCTCTGAGCTGTGCGCGCTGCCCGCGCCCTCGTCACTTTCACCCACCCCCAGGCTCCCTGCAAACGCCGGCGCCCTCCCCAAGGCGCTCTGGATCCTTCTCCCACAGGGACTAGCTCTTCCTCCGCTGATCTCCAACCATATTGTGTTCGTACTTCCTACGCCATACAAATCGCACGTGAGCTTTTATCAGAGCTGTCGTGTACTTTGCCATCTCTTCTGGAAGGTTTTTGAAGCACGAGTCTGCGCTTAATTCATTTCAGAGTCATCTTTAGCATGTCACCTGTCACACAGGAGTGACTGATCTTGATTTGATCGAGAACCTTGGAGATATGAGGTAACTATTGTCTGACCGTGGAGGCAGCGTGGAGCCCTTGGGAGACCTTGGCCCAGAAGGTGGGGGTGTGGCAAAGCCAGGCTGAGGGTGACCCCCCAAAAATGGGACTGAAAGTGAAGGGGATGTTCAGTGAGTCTCAAAAGGCTGCCTTGGAAGAAGGGATCATCCCTAAAGCCACAATATTTCTTGCTAAGAGTTTAATTTTTATGTAGAGAAACATTCACAGGGTGTCTGGCAGGTGGCGGGGAGGAGGGGGTGGGTATGTTCACACCTAATGGCTGCGGTGCGCCATCTGGGGGATGGACACGCTTGAAGCTCTGACTTGGGTGGGGCAAAGGGAATATACGTAACCGAAACATCTGTATCCCCGTAATATGCTGAAATAAAAAATAAAAAAATTTATAAAAAGGCATAAGCTTGAGTAATAGGAAAAAAATTAAACTCTTCTCTTTGGAAAATACAGTTGAAAATAAAGTTGAAAGTTAACCAGAATAAGGAAGAAAATATTTGCAACACAAATTTTCTTAGTTTAGAAAGATCTCATACATCAGCAATACAAAGACAGGCCAATAAAAAGAACGACAAATGAAATGGAATTCGCAGAGAAGAATTGAAATCTCCAAAAGATGTAAGGGGTTTTTCCTTTAAATTACATCAAAATTGTCCTCCATTGCTCAGTAAATCCAGATTAAGGATTTATTTTATAATATCCTTCTTACAGATAGTTGATTACTATATTTTTGTGTAACTATAGATTCAGAAAAGCAGCAGTGGTTCCTAACAGGGCCGAGGCCTAAGTTGGTGCAGCCTTTTGGAGAAGGGTTTTTGCTCTTTCTCCCATCCAAGTGCTAACCAGGCCCGACCCTGCTTCCGAGATCAGATGAGATCGGGCTCGTTCAGGGTGGGATGGCCGTAGACCCTCCTTCTATTAAAATTAAATGTGCACACTTTTTCCTTAACCATCATTTTGATAGCTAGGACTATCAGCAACTATATTAATGACAAATAATAGAAACAGATGCAATATCCACCATGGGGGTTGGCTGGTTACTTTATGCTTCACCCGGAGTGGAAAACGGTGCAGTTGTGAGAGCAGCGGGGGTAGGAGCTCCAGGGTGTACACTGAGCGAAAAAGTCAAGATGCAGCGGAGAGTACAGGTAAAACACGCTGTCTTCTATACAAAAATAATTATTGATACCAAGATGTGCATACAAGCAGGACTTAGGATGGGAAACGAAATGGAGGTAGGAGCAACGGGGCCGTGCGGTGGGGCGGGGAGAGGCGCAGGGCTCTGAGCAGGGCCCCGCGTGACGAGAGACAGGGAGGAACTTGACCTCGCTGAGGCGCGCAGCGACGGGAGAGAAAGGTTTATTTTACAATATCCTTCTTGCAGATAGTTGATTGCTATATTTATTCTTTTAATAATAGGAAAAAGAAGATGAAAGGCTTTATGAAGATAATGCAAGAAAGGTTCGTATGAACAGACTCTGTAGTCTGGTGTTTTTTGTTCGGAAGACAGATCTGACGGGACAACCCACAGATCCCAAAACCTTGGAAGGTGTTTTGCAGGAACATAACTTCGTGTTTTTTTTTGTTAATTTTTAAAGATTTTATTATTTTAGAGAGTTTCAGGTTCACAGCAAAATTGAGAGGTTACAGAGATTTCCCATATACGCCTTTGGCACGCATACATAACCTCCGCAATGTCAACATCCCGCACCAGAACGGTGCATTTGTTACCGCCAGTGAACACACATCGCTGCAACATGACCAACCAAAGCGCCCTGTTTGACGTCACATTCACTCCTGTTGTTGTAACTGCTACGCCTCTGCCGCACACCCTAGCTCTGTTCCCCAGGCCTGGAAAAGAAACGTCACTGAGGCATTTCACGTAGGTGGACGGTTCCGCTGTAAAGGCAAATAAAAGCCGGGAGGGTGAGACCTGCCTTGGGGCGGTGCACTAGGGGCCCCCTCTGTAAATTACCTGCCCACCAGCACCCGGAGTCACTCGCTCAGGTTTTCCAGGTGATTGTGAAAGCCGCCCCTTCAGGCTCCAGCCATTGAGCAAAGGACGAATGTCCGTGTGGGAGGGCGCAGGGGTGGTCGGACTCCCCCGGGAGCCCAGAGGCTCACCGGCCCCGGTGAGGCCGATGCTCTGGCTGGGCAGCTGGCCCCACCTGGCAGCAGAAGATGCTCCTGTCTCAACGCTGCTGTGCTCCCTGCGCTCGGCAACAGCTCTGTCCTCAGCACGATCGAGTGCTCACCCTTACTTGTTACATGACTAAGCGATGATAATGATTTTTGTCAGAGTATGTAAAAATTTATGTATTTAGTCCTTAGTTCACTTAGACTTCTCACCACTCCATAAATAATAACACTGGGGAAGGTAGACCTCATCAGAACCAGCACGTGGGAGCCACGGGGATTTGACATCAGCTCAACCTGGAGTCCAGCGCTCGGTCACTGCCCCTGTGTGGCTTTGGGAATAAGCCTTCAAGTCCGAGAGCCTCCACTTCCTCCTCTGTTTGAAGTTGGTCCATTTGTTGATTGCTTGTTGGTAACAAAATCAGCCTCTAGGGTTAGAGAGAATACAGTGTGCTCAGTGTTACTGCCTTTATTATATGTTTATTATCAGGAATAACTGAGTTGTGAAAGCATCCCTCTGTGTCGCGGAGGGGCACAGGTGCGCTCTCCTGTGTGTAGACTCTGACCTGCAGAGGGGCACCCCGCGGGAGAGCCCCAGTCCCATTTTTATCTCTTCCATTAGCTCGATAGGTGTCCTTCGTTAAGTAATGTAACCTTTCCTCACTTGATTATTTCAATCAGCAATTTTTCACGTTTATAGATTTACCTGCCTCTCAAGATTTACCTAACCCTCAATCCATTGTGAGACAATAGATTTGGAAGCTCCTGAAAAGTTTAATATGTCTCTGTTTAAAACGCTGTTTGTATTATGTTCACTTAAGCTAGATAATGGAAGTCCTGTCCCTCAGCTTGGAACTAGACACTTGGTTGTTCCCACTCTGAACTCCCTTGCTAACAGCGGCGTAATCAATTTTGTTGTGTGGCGTCCCACCCTCCGGATCTCTCAGCACCAACCCCACTGCAGTCGGCTGGGAAAACAATAATCCGGGTCCACAGAGATGTCCCTGTAAGCATAAGTGATGTCTGCTTTAGTGTCAAGTAATTCTTCGGGAATTTATCACGTGTTTGGCATGTGTGTTACTCATTCTTTTAATCAGCGTACTTTACCAAACACGACGGAAGGACAGGAGTGTGGGTTTCTCGTAGCAGAAAGATTAGAACTATTCATAAAGGGCCTCCCTCAGTGGGCTGGGAGTGAACTAAATCCGCTGCTGTCATCGTTACTCTCCAGTCTAATCGTGATTCCGCAGAAGTTTAAAGTCTTTGAAAGCAGGAATTGGATTTTACCTGCATTTGCGTTTTTCTCAGCATGAGGCACACACGACGCCTTACCCACAGTTGACATTAACGATATTTTTAAACTGAATTTCTTCGATGTCTCACATTAGTTTTAAAATTAAGAATACTTTGTAAAATTATAAATAATTTATGTTTATTATAGACTTATTAGAAAATACAGATAAGAAACAAAGTAAAAACACTACATTCCTCTGCTTGGAATCTGTTCCCACCTCTGTGTGTGTTCTTCAAGGCTGTTTTCCATTTTTTATTTATTTTTTATGTATTGATAGCATAGCAAAAGGCTGAGGACTTGGCAGAGAATAGGCTAATCTATTTTAAGAAATTATTATGAATTATTATGACCTGATATTAAGGATATATTTAACACTTTAAGTTTTTTATTGATATGCTTCAGAATGTTGGTTTTATTTATATGAAATAGATTTTAACGGTTTTGAGCAGAACCACCATTCGCGTTAAAAGCAGCAGCAACGAAGCGGCGTTGTGGGCCCCGCGCGGACGTGCGAGTTGTCCAGAACCACGTCGCATGTGTCGCTGCCCCAGTCGTCTGTCCTGATTGGTCTCAAACCAGGATCGGAAAAGGAAATTTTATTTATTTATTTTTACAGGATCGAATACTCACTTTGATTTCTCGTTGGGTATATTTCTGTGATTGTAGTGAAAAATTAAGAGAGACTCAAGAAGAGGTAACAGATGGAATAATTTACCCAGTGATCGATTCCATAATATAAACTATAATTTTAACTCATGAATCCAGATGTTAAAATTTTCTACTTTCATCCTGTGTTGGGCTGAAGGTAACTCTCTGGAACATAACGCTGACAAAGAACACCAGAATACACAGGGCGTGAAGTTTGGTTTTTGTTTTTTGTTTTGCGTTATAGAATGTAATGTGAACACATCGATCACTTCTGATGTACAAGCATCAAGACAGGTTACCATGGTGACAAGTTCCAGGGGCAAAGTATATAAGAAGACGAAAAGATAATTGTGAAAATTTTTTCCAAGGGCTTCAAAAATCAAGTGTAATTTTGATGAATAATCAGGGTGCTATCAGTAAAAAATGAAGTACCCAACATAAGATTTTTAATATTTATAGTCATCAATTTGTGAAACAGTCTATTATCTTTTAAAGGTGCATTTTATGTTTTGTGACAATGATACGTATGATTATATCAAGACAAAGTTTCTTCAAATGGCGTCATTCAAGCATATTGAGCATGGCGTGTTAAATGCTTTCAACGTCATAGAAGATAGCAGTTTTCTCTGCCTTTGAATCATTTATATTTTAGCCCAGTGGAGAAACGAGAGTGAGAAATCACTGAACAACACACAAAACTCCACGCGGAACGCAGAAGGTCCTTTTCCTGCCCTCGTTCCCAGACCCCCTTTGAGCCGGGGGCCGGCCCCGTGCTCCTCTTGACAAAGTGCCTTACACGATGGTGCCAATTCTCATATTTACTCAACTTATAATGTCGTATTTATTTATATTTCTCTTGATCTTTCATTCTTTTTCCAATACCCTATCTCTAATTGTTTTGTGAGTCACCTCTCCCAAGAAACAATTACCCATTCTGCATTCTGCTTCCTGGTCATTTTTCTTTTCTGTTCTTCCTTCTTTCTTCCTTTTTTTTTTTTAGAGGTAGTTTCTCCTTCTGTCGCCCAGGCTGGAGGGCAGTGGCAGGATCACAGTTCAGTGCAGCCTTGAACTCCTGGGCTCAAGCATCCTCCACCTGAGCCATCTGCGTAGCTGGGACTACAGGTGCACACCAGTGTGTCCTGATATTTATATTTTCTCATTTTTATTTTCTGGAAATGCTATGTTGCCCAGGCTGGTCTTGAACTCCTGGCCTCAAGCGTTCTCCCATCTTGGCCTCCCAAAGTGCTGGGATTACAGGAGTAAGCCACTGCGCCTGGCCTGGTCATTTCTTAATATTCTGTTCTTTCAGCAATTATGTATGCTATTTTAATCATGTCATTTTCAAATACTCCGCCTTTTCCCAATTATCCCCAAGTTATTTTGTGTGTGCATTCAAGTTTTCAATCACTCTGAACAGAAGGGCTTATTTTTTCCTGCTAAGTGGTCAGTTCTTTACGTCTGGGGCGTATCTTTTGCTTGTATGTTTCCTCCTTTCTTGCAAGGAGCGCTACTTGCTCGAACGTTCTTAACTAACTAAACCTGGGCATTCTGTAATAGGGTTAGGATTTGGCGTGAGGAAGAGAGAATTGGTCCTCTCGTAGTTTTTAGTCTTTAATGTTTCATGTTGAAAAGTAGGAAATTGCAAAACACAATTTGATTTTGGGTACAGTCACCACAACAAGAGAATGAAAAAGAAACTAGCATCCTGTGGGTAATTTTGGTCCAGTAGCTATAAAACAGGAGTTATCTGCTGTTGATTAATGCTGTGTGCTGTTATGTGCTTAAGTTTTTAAAAACAAAGAAAATCGTGTTCTATTTTGCTTTTTAATTTTCTTGTCTGCGTGATTCCACCCAAAATCACAGTGTGCTTGGGAGTTCCCTGGTCAGATGGACGCAGGGTCTCGAGCGAGGTGGGTCCTTCCGGCTGGCGCAGCCCCTGCTTGGGGAGCTCTGCCGGAGCCGGGAAGCAGGAGCCTCCTGCCGCCGTCCACCCAGAAAGCCCGAGACAAGATCGTGTGAAAAAGCGAGGAGCTGATCTTCCATTAGCTGTATGACAAGCGCTACCTGCGCCTTGTAAATGATCAAAGTAGTGGTTTGTATCAACGAGCATAAATAATATTAAAATGCTTGATAAATACTAAGCTCAGAGAACACGAGCCATTTCTGTCGCCTGCAGCTACTGGGGGAAGCACCGTTCAAGCCTCTCCCTGAAATGCTTGCACGATCTCGTCCACTGGCTTGCGCGCTTATCGGTCAGTCAGGAGAGGGTTTTCGTTTAATTAACGTTGCCAGAAATGCTGATGAAACCAGGCTTTTTATGATCTAGCATTGTCTCTGACTCAGGATTTTTGTGACAAAATGAAAACAGCATTGGCTCTTTAATTGATTTTTAACATTCACTGCCTGCCTGGCGTCCTTATGGTTTTTTCTCTCTATTGTCTTGATACGGCTCTGTCGCCACACGTAAGTATGTCTGTGCCTCCCGAAGGGACACGGTAGGTGCTGATCGACACTGAGTCTCAAAAGCTCCGTGTGAGGTTGTCAGCAATTCATTGTGGCGAATTAAACGTTCGGTAATGAAACTCTTAGGAAATAACATGGTTCTGGAAATATAAAGCTTGGATTATTCCTGTGTACATAGGAGAGTCATTGGGATTCAGGTAAAAGGAGAAAGATTTCCACTTAAAGGTGGAAGATGCTCTATGTCCAGCACGGTTGCAGCTGTGTTCCTGGGCAAGGCTCTCCATTAATAAAACACGAGGTGTGAACTGATGTTTCGTGATAGAACAGATACGGGTGAACCGATCAATCTCTTGGTGTGGTGTGCTCCACGGAAACAGTTTTGTCGCATTCACGGCAGTTGCAAAGGTCGTGGGTGGGGACAGGGAGGAGACGAAAGGGCTGCAGTCTGGCCTGGAGAGGCAGCGCATGGCCCCGGATGAGCGCGTGAGGATGCGGGCCAGCGTGCCCCACCTGCCCTTCCGTCTCGCAAGTTCCGTACTTTGCTCCTGGTTTCCAGGCCGAGGACTCAAATTCTCGTCCTCCTTCTGGTTCCCCAGCGGACCTGGATTCCCTTCCGAGCACCCGCAGGGCCCGAGGATCTTCAGTGGCCCCTCCCCGAGTGTGTCCACCCCGAGGCCAGGCCGGGCTGCTCCTCCTTCCCTTCCAGCAGGACGTCTTCCTGCCTAGAGCGGGGAGTCAAGGCGGTGCTCTCGCGACATGCCGCCACCAGGCTGGGCTCGCTCTGTCTCTCGGATACGTTCTGATTTACTCGCCGACCTTGACAGTGAACAGGAAAGGAGGTAGGATTAAGCCAGAGGCTCAGGTAGGCGCCCGCTCCTCTACAGCCTTAGTGGCCATTCACTTACTGGTTCATTTCTGTTTTCGCTGTTACAGAAAGTTGATTACAAGCAGATGAACAAAATTCTTCCTTCGGGCCATCTGCTAGGACGTAGACAAAGAGCAACTCTGGGATTCCGCTGTGAGCAAACTCTTAATTAAAAGTGTCAGCACAGGTACCTCCCATGGGGTGAGAGCAAAGTATCTGACAGCACTTGATGCTCAACTTGTGATACCTAAGCAGCAGGAGTAGGTCCCAGAGGAAAAAGAAATGACCCTTAGCTCAGCGTGACGGTCCTCCCCGAGCCGTGAGTCCGGCCCTTGGCATATGGGGTTTCGTAACCCGCTTCTGCTCTCAACGCGTGGTCATCTGATCACACTTCTGTTGGCTTCGGGTTGACAGGTTTTTATTAAAATAGGACCACATAACGCACAAGCCATTGTAGCCACACAAGGAAAGCATTTCATTTGTATTTACTTGTTTTTCCATGTGAGTTACAGAGATGTTTCCTATAACTTTTGAAGCATATGAGTTATTTTTAATAATAAGAATATATGTGGTGAGTTCAGTGTTTCCACGAGGCACCAAACGACCTGGAGCTCAGGTCCGTGTTCCACTGACATGGCCATAAATATAATTTTTGGACACGAAAAGTAACATTTCTCATTTTCATCTCTGGGAAGGCTTAATAGAAACCTTTATTGGCTGCCTACATCACACTCGGGGAAGGGACTGTAAGGTGAATTTATTACTTAGGTACCCTAAATGGACAGCCACATTTTGGAGAAAAAACTATCTTCTCCGTGAGTAGTTAAGAGGAAAGAAAATCAGAAACAGGACGAGAAAAGGGGCCTGAAGTCCACAGGCACGTTGAGCTGAGAGTGAGACTGTGCAGGGCCTTTTCTCCTTCATTCCACGTATCTTCTGTGGGCCTGGCTGCTGCTCACCAAGGCAAAGCCGCAGCGGAGCTCGTGGGGAACCGCTGTGTGCTGCGCGTGACGCCCTTGCGCGAGGCCATGCGGCGTCCCTTCCAAGGCGGGGCACTCGTCTCCTGTTTGCTCATCTTCAGGCTCATCTGCATTGATATTCGAAGGAGAGGGAACCATCGCAGTGCAGAAAAAAATGCTGTAAGTTAAATTCACATTTTCTGCTTGTAAATAAAATGAGTAGAAAAAGACAGGCTTTTGACAAAGTTGTAATGTATCAAAAAGCAAATTTGCACCTTGGTTTACTCTCAAACATACATTTCACAGATCGGTAAATACCATGGGCAGAGAACGCTTATGCACTTAACCAGCTGCGTGGACACGCAGGGCTGGACACAGACTTCTAAGCGTCCCTCGGTTCCGTCTTTGCATCTGCAGCCCCTGCAGCTTTCTCTGGACATAACTTTGTCATGCTGTCCAAACGTGGGTCACATGCTCTGTGTTCCTGCAGCTGACGAATGGGCCTGTGCTGGACGGGTGGCTCCTGTCCCCTGGGCCACCAGCCGGTACACTGGGCCTACGGTCTCGACGCTGAGCCAGAAGCACCGTTGGAGGAGATTCCTCTCCAGCCCTTTCGTGTGACTGGGAGGGAAGGGAACATCTCCTTGCCGATGTCAACACTGTAATTTAAAAATTTTTGGTAATTTCCCTTTTATAATAGAAATGTTTTAAATCAGTTCCGAATATCCAGTGAGGGTGCCGTCTGCATCCAGGGCCTATGCAGGTGTGCCAGACTCTGCGGGCTCAGACACAGGAAGGCGCAGCAAGCTGTGAGCCCCGCCGTCCTGCCCACCACTCGCTGCTCTCTGGAGTCGGGGCTGTGCGGACGGCGGTGGGGGCGGGAGGGAGGCCAGGTCACGGCGAAAGGCATTTGGAGCATATTTTTAACGCAGTGCTTCTATGTCTTGCTTATGATACATTAAATATGCAATTAAATCTAATCAAAAATTGGACTTAATAAATGAAAACAATAGAAAAGCTGCCTAAATAGGTAAAGCCAGTCATTTCTTTTTTCTGATGAAAAGAATAAAGTCCAATTTCAGACTTTAAATGGTGAACTTGGAAGTTGTGGCTACATTTATATTAGGCCTTAGAGGTTTGACATATGAATTGAAAATGATAACAGGCTTGTGATACAGTCATTAAAACCAACGCACAAGCATCACCTGTCTTTTTGGAATGTACTAGATGGATTGAGTGGTACATTATTAATTTTGATATATTCAACGATTAGAGCAGTTCTCACACATTATTCTCAGGACCCTTTAAACTTTGCATATTATCGGGGACCCCAAAGAGCTTTTGTTTATGTGGATTATATCTGTCAATAATTACTACATTAGGAATTAAAACCAAGAAATTTCAAAACACTTATTGATTCACTTAAAATTAACTGTAATAAGTCAATTACATGTTACCATAAATAGCATAGTTTTTATGAAGATAATTCTGTTTCCCACAATAAAAAAAATCAGTAGAGAAGCACTGTTTTACATTTTGGCAAATCTCTTTGTTGGCTTAATGGAAGACGGCGAGATTCTCACGTCTGCTTGACACCAGTCTGTTGCTCTGTGCTGCTTTGGTTGAAGTAGGTGAAGAAAATCCGGCCTTACATGGATATCAATTTGAAAGAGAGAAGAATGTTTTAGTGACCTTTTCAGGTAATTCTGGATATTCTTTGGTACTACACAAACCTTGATGAGATAAACTCATTTATTAGTTCTGGCAGCTTTTTGTGGATTCTTTGGGATTTTCTACTTCGACAGTCACGTTGTCTGTGAATCAAGACTGTTACGTTTCTCCTTTTCCTCTGTGGACGCCTCGTTGCACCGGCCGGGCCTCCCGTGTGGTGTTGGATGGGGCGGTGCGGTCAGACGTTCTTGTCCTCCTCCAGATCCGTAGGGGAAGACGCTCAGACTTTATATCCATATGGAAATGTATTTTTTGTAGATGGCATTTATGAGATTGAGAAAGTTATCTCATATTGTTAATTTGCTGAGAGTTTTTACCGCGAATGGATGTCGAATTTTGTAAAATAGTTTTTCTGCGTCTATTGAGATAAACGCATTTTATTTTTTAGTCTGTTGAGATACCAAACTCCATTGATTGATTTTCAAATGTTGAACCAGATTTGCATTCGTGGGATAAACTCCACTCGTTTCTGATATATTATCTTCTTTATGTACAGTTGGGATTTCTTAGCCGTCCTGCCTCTCCCTGGCAGCAGGATGGACCCAGAACTGTTTCTCGCTCTCCCCAGCGGAGGAGGGTTTTGTTCCGTTCCCTTCCCCACCCACGGTGGTCTTCACCAGTGCCCTGGAGGGGCAGGCTTTGCTGTCCTCACAGCTTTGCCCCCTGGGTGGGAGGGCCTGGGCAGGGCTCTGAGGTTCCCTGTGGCAGCAGCTGCTCCCCCACGGCTGGCATCACAAGGACAGTTCCCCTGACCCGCCCTGGCCCCCGTCCCTCTTGCGAGCACCAGCGAGGTTTTAGCAAAGACCCGAGAGTGGTGCCAGCTTCCCGTGTCCGCAGCACCCAGGCTCGCCTGCACCCACCGAACTCTCAGCCGTACTCTTCCTCTCCCCTTCGCTGGCAGTCTCATCTTCCCCCGGGCCCTGCCCTGGGAAGCCAGGCTCAGGTCCCCTCAGAGGGGGGTCTTGTCTTTGATTTCAGGCTAGGTGGTTGCTCTGTGACCTCAACTCTCTGACGGATTCAAGAAGGTTACAATTTTGTAGATTTTCTGGCTTTTTCTTGTTAGAGTAGGAGTGATCCTCTTTCCAGTTTTTTACCTTCCAAGCTGAAGCTGGCTCATTTTCGGTATGGAAGATGTTTGGGAGGACAATATCAGCAGTGGAAAACTTGAGTGATCGTGGGGGTCAGCATGGACTTCGTTTGCGGGTCCCAGACTCCAGTGTGGTCGCTGAACTATTAATACCTGGATTTGAGGCCACACACTGGGGCTGGACCCGAGGGCAGACCAGTGGTGATCCCGTGCGCTTCGTCTGTCTTGGTCTGGACTCCCAGGCCGGGCTGGAATCAGGCGGACCCCGGCTGCAGCCAGGGGCGGTGGTGGCCGCCCAGCACTGGCCGTCACGTTTCGGCGAATCATCGCTGAGTGCGTTAATCCCGTCAGTGGACTAACCTTCACTGAGAATCCTGTGCCCCACAAGCCAGCAGGGTCCGACCATGCCTGTCCTGAGGACGCTTGTTTGTGGTGCCGAGAAAAAGTATCTGCTGCTAACACTGATGGTTTCTGTTTCAGGAAGACAATTCACGAGTGTCTTTTAAGAAAAGGTTTCCCTTAAGACACAACACAAAGAAAAAAGGTATGTCATGTATCTGTTGAAGAAATAGAAATGTGCTTATTCTGTAAGAATTCAGCCATGGATGGCAATACATGAAAGACCCCATTACGAATAGCTGGTGCACTGGAGGTTAAATCTGCTTCTTGAAGGCAGTTACTATGCAGAGAAAACCTGATGGAGAAAAGGTCTAACTTCCCACCCACGTCTCCTCCCTGCTGCCTGTAAAACCCATGATAATATCACCAAGTTATAATTCCTTTTCTAAACTTTTTCATAATTGTTTACTTATAATTCCTTGCTTTCATGGTTTTAAAAGCAGTTTACAAAGTTTTCATGTGTGCGATTTTCTGGCCTAAAATCTGTGAAGAGAAGAAAGATGATATAGTATTAATTGATATGCTGCTTGGGGAAAGTGATTTGCAAACTGTAAAAGTCCTTTGGTGATGTTAACAATTTGTCTTTTTATTAGTCAGGTATTTTACAGATGAGGAAACTGAGGCATAGATGGGGGTTGAACTTGAAATGTTGTAGCTAAAGCTCACTCACAGCTGTGTGTTGCGAGGTTTGCTAGTCCCACGTCCTTGGCTAGAAATGGGGAATCCAGCAGCTGGTTCCACAGCTCTGCTTTGTGGCCGAGGTCATTGTCAATAACTTTGCTCCCTTGGATGCAATTTAATCCCCCAAGTAAAGCACTTGTAGTCCCCTTTTTAAGAAAATGTGGTGATTAAGATCCTATGACATAGTAGTGTCCCGTGAGATCACGTGGTAGTGAGATCACCTGATGCAATTTGTGTTGCGTCTCTGTGGCCGGCCTGCCTTCCCTCCTTCCCTTCTTCTCCTTCCTTCCTTCCTATCCCCTCTCCTTCCTTCCCTCCCTTCTTCCCTCCCTCCTTTGGTTTATTAGGTAGACTCTATGAGTGAGAACCTGAATATTGTCCTCTTGAAGAAAGATATAGGAGGAGTCTTTGCCAAAGGAGAGGTTGAGGGGAGCCCTGCCAGAGCCCGGGGAGTGGGAGAGCCTCACTTCCCGGTGTGAGCAGCTCGTCACCCTTCACCCTTCACCCTTCACCCTTCACCCATAACCCTTCACCATCACCCTTCACCATCACCCTTCACCCATCACCCATCACCCATCACCATCACCCTTCACCCATCACCCTTCACCCATCACCCATCACCCATCACCCATCGCCTATCACCTATCACCCTTCACCCTTCACCCATCACCCTTCACCATCACCATCACCCTTCACCCTTCACCCATCACCCATCGCCTATCACCTATCACCCTTCACCCTTCACCCATCACCCATCACCCTTCACCCATCACCCTTCACCATCACCCTTCACTCTTCACCCATCACCCATTGCCTATCACCTATCACCCATCACCCATCGTCCTTCACCCATCGCCCTCCGGTCGCAGTAGCCGACTGTAGAATCCGTACATGGTCAATATTAGCTTGAATTAACCCTGAGGGGAGTCTTGAGGGACAGGAGGTCGCAGAGCAGTGTAAGGTTGTGTGTGGACGTGGGGTGCGTCTGGGTCTCGCTGGGCACGAGAGAAGAAGCCCCCGAGGCGTGAGAGGTGGGAAGTCGGGGCCGGGGCAGGGTCTGCCTCCTGTGTGGGAAACAGCAGCCGGGAACGGCAGGTCTGGACCCAGGAGGCCACGCAGTTTGGGTCCCAAGATGGCGGTGAGGGTTCTCTGTGGGGTCTTTCCTACTGTTTCTCTTCTGTGGACCAGGCAGAGACAGGTTAAGGCCCACAGGCTTACTTGGGACCTCTCAATACCTTATGCTATTTTGGGTTTCAATTTCAAAATCTCATTATAATTGTTGATATTCCCTGAATGAAAATCTTTCAAGAACAATTTCCATTGAATGCTGGGGCACGTTTACCTTTGATTTTCTACTCTTCCTGATACCTTAAGAGAAAAATCATCATTCAGTGCGATAAATGCCAAGATTATCAGAGAAGCTTTTTCTGTTTTCAAGAAAAGAGGTTTATAAAGAGGATTCCCCAGATAATAAAATGCGAAGGTGCCCCCTGCGCCACCCTGGAGCAGAAGTACCTGTGGGCCCCAGATCGCCGCCTCCTGACCAGAAAGGAGCCCACGGGCTGCCACAAGTAAGTCTCAGCCACCAGCGTCGCTGCGATCTAGAACACAGGTCTAGGCCGCTGCCTCTCCTGTCTTTCCTCATTTGATGTCTAATTGGAGGATGCTCTTCAGGTGACAATCTGCCCCAGAGAAAGATGTCAGTGGGCAAAAATCTAGCCCGTCCTCACCCTCCAGCTTTCCTCTGCCCTTTCGGGTCAAGGTCCCGAGTGCTTTTTAAAATCCCACGCAGTTCTACAGACTCTCGTGGAGCCTTAAGTTTATAAAACACATATTGAGCCATCTGCTGCACCAATAATTTAAAATGTGTATGGATTATAAACGCCTTTATAGACATTTCCTTTTGAGTTTTATTTTCACAATAACAACCCTGCCAGATGGCTGTTCTCATTTGACAGAGGAGAAAATAGAGTGATTACCTGCCTTGTCCTTGGTGACAAAAGTGACAAAAGAAACAGTGGAAAATTCAAGCAAATCTCCTTCTCTTCCCACCTATATCCACTGCCAGGAAAGCACGTTCTGGGTCCTGGGCGCTGGGTGCAGGGTGCTGGCGGGTTCAGCTTGCCGTGGGCTGCCCCTCGCAGTCGGCTTGCCACACTGTGGGTTCTCCGCAGGGTCAGCTCTGAGCAGCCCGAGGGGGTGGTCGCGAGTGATTCTGTGCACTCTCTCGTTTGTTTCCAAGCGCCCACTGACCCTCTGGGCTCTGCGCGGTAGCTCCGTAGTTCAATTACAACCTTCAAGGCCTCCCAGCAGTTTCTCACTAACGTGCGTTACACCAGGCTGTTGAAGTTAATCAGCTATCCGAGGCCATCAGACATGGTGGCCCAGCCCGAAGATTTATTTGGGAGGCAGGAATGAGCCCGTTCCACACCTCGCTTAAAAACGTTGCCTTTCCTGCTGAATGTTTACGACTGTGGTGGCCGTCAGTCCTGCCAAGTCTACGGAATCGGGTGCTTCAGAATCGTGGAATCGCTGCCACTTGCAGCCCTGGCTCCCAAACGTCGCCTGCCTTCTCGTATTTTGCCAGAGTTTACAAGTTTCATTTTTCTGGGAGAAGGAGATAATCTAAAGTCCCTGACCTTTAATTCATGGCAGTAATGTTTTCTTTAGCTCCCTGTGAATAATTTTTGGGCTGTGTTTTATTGCAGTTATTTTTATTTGTTTTTGAGAATTAGGAAGCACAGGGGTATTTAAAGAGAAGGAACAAAAGAAAAAGGAAAAAAAAAACCTACCTATTTTTTTTCCATTATGATTCTCAATCTGCTTGACCTTGCTTGGGAGTGTGCAGTCCCAGCGGCGAAGTCGCGGGAGCAGAGCCGCCCGCGCTGGCAGAGCCTCCTCTTCCCCAGCGTAGGTGCAAATGCGTCTTCTTCTCACCTCTCGGTTCCTGCGTGCCGCAAGCATGAGGAGCGTGATGTGTAGCATATTCAGGCCAGAGTCTCACTCTGCGAGTCTTCACGAGATGTCTCCTTTTTTTTTTTTTTTCCAATCAATCTGGCAATGAAGGAATTGTTAAATGAATTTCTAACATTTTTAAATAGCATGAATTAGCCCAGCTCTGTGCTGACCTATTTTATCGTCATTCAGAAGGCTGCGAGCCGTTGGTGAACGCAGGGCCCCTGCGGAGGGTGGACACGCACCCGGCGACCGGCTCGGCCTTTTTGATCCACACGTTTTCAGTTCAGAAGCACATTGCGGCCCGCTGTGCTTTTCCCACGTGCTGTCTGTTTCGACAGCCTCTTTTGACGGGTGACAACAGCCTGCTCCTAGCAAAATTAATCATAATGGTTTATTTTTTAATTCTCTTTTTGTATCTTTGGTTGGGTAAAGCTATGGAAATTTACTTCCCCGGACCAGGCTATGCCAGTTTTCCCTGCTGCTCTGCCCTAGGCAGGGCGGCAAAGCCCGGATCTCGGGCCTTCAGCCTTCCTAGCACCTCCTTCCCCTCCCTCGCCCTGGGAGAAGGCTTTTACGTCCCTTTCCTCTTCCTGCCAGCTGGGCAGTGGCGAACACCTCTGCTCCTGGGAGCTGTATCAGTTATTTCACCAGAGCACGACCCTGCGTGTTGCTGCGCACACCTGAGCTGTGGCTATAGGGCGGAAGCAGCTCTTCCCGAAAAGACGCTCTTAGGGCCCTTGGGTGTTAGTGCCACGTGGGCTTACGAGGGCGGCCTGCTCTGTAGGTAAGGATGCCAGCCATGCAGAAAATTATTTCCCAAGGACAAGGGGAACGGAAAGAAAGCCGAATGGTTCCTGTTTGGTGGGGGTTCAGGCGCTGGTGTTCGTGCTGAGAGCACACGTGTCCATCATGATGTCTAAATGCTTCTGGGCAGTTTCACAGGTATTGGTAGGAGTGACCTTAGCCAGTTGGGATTGCTTTTGATTGTATAAACTATGAGTGCTTTTATTTGAGGGGTTTATTGTTTTGTTTTTTTCTTGTATTTCTTTTTTTTTTTATTTTTGGCAAATCTGTTTAGTGATGTTCTATGATCTTTTGCTTAGGTATAAGACGATGCTTAGGACCGCGGCATGGTGCAGAGGAGAGCGCGTGCCTGGCCTGCATCCAAAAGACCTGGCCGCCCTGGACCTGCTGTCGCGGGGCCGTGTCGACTCGGGTCAGTCGCAGGGCCCCCCCGTCCTCATTGGTAAGATGAGGCCGAGGAATCAGACGCTCCCCTTTGGTTCCAACTCTTGCGGAGTCTGCGTACCCCACATGTGGTCCAGCTCCCAGGTCTTCTCTAGCCCAATGGGGGTGAGCAGTGAGCTGCCCCCAACCCTGGGCTGGATGGAGGGAGCTCTGCCGGGCCCGGGGCTCGGAGTCCCTTTGGACTGTGTGTGGGATTGACTTTGACTCACGGGAGTGGTTGTTTGAGTTTTGAATCCAGAGTTTTTGCCTTTAGACAGAACAAGATCCAAGCAATTCTAGAGAAGCATTCACTATGCTTTTTCTCCTTTATATTCTTCCCTTACTACTAAGTATCAGTCTCTTCTGAGAATTGCAAATTTCTATTTCTTTCTTTGGTAGCAGAACTACCTCATTTCCTGAATGGCATTTGATATATATGAAACTTCTCTTTAATCTCATAGGGTAAATAATCTTATCCTTAAATGACGCTTTGAGTTCTGTAAAAGTTGTTTCTGAGCAATTGTAACACAAGTTGGGTTTATATGGCAACTTTCCTCATGGGTGATCAAAAGCTGTTGGGCTTTATACATACAGGTGCATGAAGGAGGGCGTTTCCTTTGCCTTCTGGTCGTCATACAAACTGGGTGTAGGCTTCCTGCTGTTCGCAGACAGACCTCCTCCAAATGGTCCTGGAGGAGCTGCCATTGGATAAATTGGAATTGCTGGGGAGATATTAATATGCAGTTACAGAAATGTATCGCTAATGGCAGGACATGTTCTGAGAAATGCATCGTTAGGCGATTTCGTCTTTGTGTGGCCATCACGGACTGCGCTTGCACACCTAGCTGGCAGAGCCTCTTGCACACCCAGGCACGTAGTACAGCCTTCTGTTCTGAGGCTACGGACGTGCATGGCAGGTTGCTGTACTGAATGCTGCAGGCAGTTGGAACACAATAGTATCTGGGTATCTAAACACATCTAAACATAAAAAAGGTACAGTAAAAATACAGTCTTATGATCTCATTGAGTCACTGTCATATACGTGGTCTGTTTTGTTTTTTTTTGAGACAGAGTCTTACTCTTTTGCTTGGGCTAGAGTGCCATGGCATCAGCCTAGCTCACAGCAACCTCAAACTCCTGGGCTCAAACAATCTTCCTGCCTCAGCCTCCCGAGTAGCTGGAACTACAGGCACGCGCCACCATGCCCGGCTAATTTTTTCTATATATTTTTAGTTGTCCAGATAATTTCTTTCTATTTTTAGTAGAGATGGAGTCTCGCTCTTGCTCAGGCTGGTCTCGAACTCTTGAGCTCAAGTGATCCGCCCACCTTGGCCTCCCAGAGAGCTAGGATTACAGGTGTGAGCCACTGCGCCCGACCTACGTAGACTGTTGTTGATAGAAATGTCGTTACTCAGCATGACTGTGTTTAAAACGAACCTTCCTAGTTTAATCAGCCGCATGTGGTGGGGAGTGGGGTAGGCAGAGTCCTGGGGTCGGGTGCTGGCGTCAGGCAAGCCACTCGCCTCTCTGAAAGCTAATTCCGTCATCTGCAAAAGTAGTTACAGCTGCGCAGGGCACTGTTGTGGCATCAGATGAGCAAAGCAATCTGAAGATTTGTTGGAAGGAAAACCACCTACAACGTAAGGCAATTAATTCTGTTCTTCACTTCATTCTCTGGGGACGTCCCCGACTTCCCCATGTCCGTTTAATGTGCTGTGTGCGTAGCCTGTGTCTGTGGCGTGGCGGGCCCCTTGCTACTTGTGGTGCGTCTCCATCTGCCCGACTTTGGTTTCCAGTCCTCTCTGCACCCCCGAGTCTGACTGGCCCTCTGGTTGACGTCGGTGGTTACCGTTTGCTAATCAAATACCAAAGGTGAAGCATCTGCTAACATCGAATGGCGCAGGAACATGTTCTTACCGCTTTCTCCACGTATTTTTGTTTCATTTCCCAGCAAATTTCACAGGAATAATACCTGTGGCTTTGGAAGTTTTCATTCCTTTCAAACGCAAACTCCAATAGGTTTTTATCAGCATGAATAAACGAAGAATGAATAGCTTGTAACACGATCAAAAATCTAGACTGGAAAGAACCTAAAAGATCACATGGCCCGTCTCCGGTGCGGTTCCTCTGCGGATGGGCGGTCCGGTCGCTTGTCAAGCCCTCCCGAGGCGGCTGTTCTCCCTTTACAGAGCTTTGCTCACTCCCGCATTCTCCGTACCACGGTGCTAAGCCCCTGAGGCCATATGCAGTGAGGCTGACCCCTCCGCCACACATTGCATTTCAAACTCTTCGTTTCTATTCAGGGCACGTTTATCTTGCATTTAAAGAAAGCTTTTATCGTCCACCTGAGTTTTTTCTTCTCTAAACCAAACACTCAGTCCTTCCGACATTGGGCACACGTTCTGATCGATAATCACTTCGGTCACATTTATTAGAATTTCTCCAGAGCTGTGGGCCCCGGCACTGACTGCAGGGCTGAGCGGGTGAGGGGCAGGTGCCTCTCCTGCAGGGCTGGTGTAGACGCAACACGCCCCACTTCTCTGGAGGCAGCGAGGACAGCAGTGGTGTTCTGTTAGTTTCCTGTGGCTGCTGTAGCAAATGATCCTGAACTTAGTGGCTCAACACAACACCCGTTTATTATTCACAGTTCTTTAGTTTGGAAGTTGGGCACGGGTCTAGCTGGGCTGTGGTCGAGTTGTGGGTGGGGCTGAGTTCCTTTCCGGAGGCTCCAGGGGAGACTGTGTGTCCTTTCCTGCACTTCTGGACTCTCGGCTTCGTCCCCCATCTCCGAAGGCAGCCACGTTGCATCTCTGTGACTGTTCTGTGGTCAGTCGCCCTCTGACTCGCCTCCCTGCCTCCCTCTACCACGTCTGAGGATCCCTGTGATTACATTGGGCCCACCTGGGTGATCCAGGCTACTTCACCCATTTACTGGAAGCTCTAATTTCCTCTGCAGTTGAATTCCCCGTGGCCATGTGGCCTGACGTATTCACAGGTTCTGGGGACTGGGACGAGGACATCTTTGGGAGTACTATTATTCTGCCCCCAAAGTCTTCTCTGTCCTTTTAGGGCTTGTCCCTACACGACAGCACTGATGTTGAGTAGAGAATGGTTCGAAAAAACCTGATCTTTCTACTTTTCGTTTTTTAAAAATAGACTTTATTATTTAGAGCAGTTTTAGGTTTACAGCAAGATTACACAAAGTGCGGAGATTTCCCATGCACAGCCCGCCCCCACCCCCCACAGCCTCCCCACCGTTGGCCTCTCCCACCAGGTGGTGCCCTGGTGACAGCGATGAGCCCACCCTGACACGTTGGCAGCCAAGTCCGCCCTCTGCACCAGGGTCCCTTTTGCTGCTGCACACACTGTGGGTTTGGACAGAGGGACAAGGACACGCATCCACCACTGTGGTGTCATGTGGACGGGTCCATCGCCCTGAGCGTCTCCTGTGCGATGCCTGTTCATGAGGTTCTCCCCCGCAAGCCCCTGGGGGTCACCGATCTTTTTACTGTCTCCTCGTTTTGCCTTTTCAGAATGTCACTTAGTTGGAATAATAGAGTATGCAGCTTCCTTCACTCAGCCATTGGCCTCTCTTTGTAAACGCTTTTTTGGTAAATGCTTATGGGAGACTCATTTTTGACGTCTTTCTGCTACACCCAACTTTAGTGTCTTTGTCTGCCCAGGGTCTGTGGGAAGAAGTGCAGAGGTCACCTGTGCTTAGCCACTGGCACACGAGGGGACCAAGGACAGCGGAATTGTGAGCTTGCTCAGCTTTGCGTCAAGATCTAGCCACACCCAGCGTTTACGATTCCCGCCCAGCGTCTGTCTCCGTGGCCAAGGCTATAAACAAGCGACTGGTGGGCAGAGGAGGAGGAGGAGGGGGGAGATCTGTAAATTGGTGAATAGCTTGGGCAGAATGAAGAGAGCCTGGCTCCCGGGTGTAAGATACATCCAAGAGGGGCTTGCGCGGGGAGAGCGCAGGGGAGGGAACTAACAGTGATTGAGCGCGTAGTACGTGGCGGGCACGTGCGAAGGATTTTATTTGTGTTCTTTCTCTTTATCCTCATGTGAGGATTACTGCTGTGACGGCAGGTATCAGTTTTCTAAACGTGAGTTAAGTGAGACTCAGGTGTGTGGCTTTCCCGTGGGCACGTTTAGAAAGCAGGTTTTAGATCTAGGTCTGTCTCGCTCCCAAAGCTTCTGTCCTTCCCAAAAGTATGTGAATTCGCCTTCCCAGAGGCAACAAAGTGCTTCTCCACGTACCGTGTAATAAATCTTGAGGCCATCACCCTAAGAGAGCGAACAGGCATTGTCCGGGTGAATTTATAAAATCTTCCTAGGAAACTCTGAGCTTTCCTTTACTTTTAAGGACGTGTGAACAGGACAACGAGACAACTCATGGGGTGTGCTTGAGTCTATCTTTTTCTTTCTTTTTTTTTGAATTATTAAAAGGACTTTTACTTATTGCTAAAACAGTATGAGGTGGTTTACAATAAAAACAGAGAAGAAAATTGAAAACCTTCAGAAGAAGAGTAAAAATATGGATACCAAGCGATAAATGAGACAGAGGGAAAATTAGGGCATCTGTGTCTATGAAGCACTCATAGCACGATGGCTCTCACCGTCCGTAGAAATCTCCGATTTCCTGCTTTATCTCTATTTTTTATTTGTCTTTAGGTTTAATCATTTCTGAATACTTGGGTTTCTAGCTGGTGGAAAGGAGTAATAGTGAACTAGATGTTTGGAGATATGAGCAGCTCTAGACCCGCTAAAACTGATCACAGTGGACTCCAGACTCACTGACGTGAAGCCTTATCGGAGTCTTAGTTGTTCATGTTAAAATAAAAGGTAAGGACAAGATCATTGATGTTCAGTCTCTGGAGGAAGGCACCAGAAGGCGTCACAGTGGAGAAATCTGACCAGCACCCCAGACCCAAGTTACTATCTGGCTAATGCCACATGTTATGAATTAGTGTGGATGTAAATCCTCTTGGCATGAGGCAGTAGGACCGGCACCTCCTCTCTGCGGCATTATCCCCAGCGGTCATATTCCAGGCTGCCTACGACCGACTGAGGGTCATTCTATGAAATACTCCACCAGTACTCTTGGAAAGTATCAGAGTCATGAAGAATAAGAGACTAAGAAACCGTCACAGTTTGGGGGTGACTGGGAGGTGTGATGACCCAATGCAAGGTGCTGTCCCGGACGGGACCCTGTAACAGCAAACGGACATTAGAGGAAAAACTGGTGAAATCCAAGTGAAGTCTGTGGTTAAACAGCATTTACTGATGTTAGACTAATTCCAGTTCAGCGTACCGTGGTCTGTAGCCCATTGGCGGGGGAAGATGGGTAAAGAATACTCGCAGCTGTCCTGTCCTTCTAAAATTGTTTCAGAATAAAAAGTTAAAAGAAGCTCCAGAACCTCTTTTCCCCCAAGTGGAATATTATGAGAAACCTCAGCCTGCAGAGCAGAGAGAATTGTTTGGTTTAAGATGTGGCGGGCTGAAATCCACAAGTTCCGCTCCTTGGCTCTCCGGTGGCCTCCGGTGGGTCCCAAGACACCCCAAGGCACCAGGGCTCTGTGGGACAGTGGGCACGCAGGTGCATCAGCTGATCTTTTAGGGGCCTTTTCAGCTGAAAAAAATATTCTAAGTGTCACCAAATCTGCCAAGGAGCGACATTAGAGCAATAACAGACCTCACAGTTGGGCTGAATTTTGCTGATAAACAAAGTGAGAGGGAGAACTGACCACAGGATTTGAGGACGTGGAAGTGGTTCTCAGCCATACGGTAGATTCTCCCTCTAGAAGGATGAGCACGGAGCCTGGGGTAGCAGGTCCAAAGAGCGGAAGCAGTGGGAACGGAGACGTCCCCCGAGGCCTGCTCTCGGCAGGAGCGTGGCCGCAAAGGCAGCACCAATTAGCGCAGTGGCTCCAGGTGGATGCGAGGTCCCAGTGGGGCTCTCTCCTCAAAGGTGCGGGATATCACACACGCGTGTTCTTGCCTAAAGGGGAGCAAACCGATGGAGCAGCAGTGAGGGAGGTGAGGGTTTCCAGGTGGCCGTGCTCGGACAGGCGAGGGGCGTGCAGTCGTGCAGGTGGAGGGTCGGTCCTGCTCAGGAACAGGGCGCTCACCCAGGCTGGTCCCGAGACGGCAGAGGTGTGCACGCAGGCCTGGCAGGTGAGGAAGTGCCGATGGGAGCCTGCGGCAGTGTCTTCTGATGGTTCTTATTTTCACAAGAAGCAGGGTCCTCGGAGGTTTAGAAAGCAGGTTTTAGATCTAGGTCTGTCTCGCTCCCAAAGCTTCTGTCCTTCCCAAAAGTAGGCGGAGTTTTGAAGAGAAAACTTGAAGCAGCTGCTTGGAAAATAGCTACCGAAGGGCTTAGGGTGTGTGGTGGCGCTAAGGGACCCCTTGAGGCTAGGGGTCATCAATAAAAGGAGCGAGTCCTGCGGAGGACAAGGAGGACTTGCGCTAGGGGAGGGGTGGGGACGGGGCAGGGGAGGGAGAGAGCGGGAGGCCTGCAGGGCGGCCAGGGGACGGGCTGGACTCCTCAGGACTCAAAGCCTGGGCTGGGGTCGGGCGGGTGGCAGAGACCGGAGGGTCAGGCGTGTGAGTCAAGGAGCTGAGAAGCCCGATTGGAAGGTTTGTCTCAAGTAGTTACTGTGATTCCCCAGGGATTATGGGGGTGGGGAGGGAGGGAGGGAGAGGGAGGGGAAGGGAGGAGGACCAAGAGCAAACAGGGTCAAGGAGCATGGGCTGGGCTGAGGCCTGCGGGTCACTGCCAGGAGAGGGGAGGGCATGATTGTCTGATAACAGGAATTTCAAAGAGCCTGATGGGTTTTGGTGGGGGGAGGGGAGAGTCCAGACACGGTGATGGGAGCGGGAGACCCCCACCCACGCCCATGCCCAGTGGTCCCAGCACATGGTGGGGGCGTAGCCGTCACCTGGGAGGGTGACGGGGTGGGGACGGGGGACGTGTCCCCAGGAGAGCACAACTTGGCAAATCTTTTCCGTGGGGCACTTTGAAGTATGTCTTTAAAATCTGAAAAACATATGTGCTCTGAACCAGTCGTCTACATGTAGAAGTTTGTCCCCAGGCTACAGAATCAGAGAGAAGTTTATTCCCTGCTGCTAGACTTAATTTAGGTTACAACTGGTTACAGCAAGGGATGGGCTTACGGTTTCTATTTATTTCCATTTCTTCAGCTTTGCTCCGTTTTCCAGATTTTCTGTGATGAGCTTGTCTGAATAAGAACATAAACTGTATTTTAAGAATAAAAAAATCTATAGTGGTTGCGGAGGAGCTCACTAGGTTCAACATGCTGCTCTAGAGCCGCAGTGGGCAGGAGGCCTCTGAGCCAATCCTCAGGGTTCTGTGAATGCAAATGACTTTTAGAGTCAGCTCTCGATTCCCCTGCAAGGACTCGGTACATGTCTCTGCTGATTTATTTAAACGCGTTCCAGCCCACAGAAAGATCAGTTGCCTGGGTAATCGTTACCAAATACAAAACTTAAATGCTGTCTAACTCTGGGTGTCTAACTTTTCACAAACTAATTATACCTTGAACCAAAACACTGGATTTATTTTCACAAATTTGAGTCTGACATCTTAATTCATAACTGGCAGCTGCTGGGTGTTCCGGAAGCCACAGAAATAAGCGAAAATAAAAACTAGATTTTAAGCCAAGTGTTGAACATGGGACTCATATAACACTCGAGTCACACGATACTGAAGTGACCAGGGTCGGAATCTGTGCGGACAAAGGCGGTGGTTTTCCTGACCCCATCCAGCTGCTGTGGCAAGTCTGGTTCCTGGTGGCCTCTGCCCTCCCCGCGCGCAGTCAAAACCAGCCCTCTCTGGAAACTCTTCCCTCTTGCTCTTTCTCCCTCTGCTCCGATGTTCAGATCCCCGGCTGCTGCTGTCGGCAGTGTGATCTTTCCAATCCGCTCTTCCAACGACTTCTCAGATTCGCCCCCTCTGCGGCTGTCAGCGTCAGGGATGCTCTTTCTCATCCCTCTCGCCAAGACGTCAGGGCTTCGGAGCCGCGTCGCCCTGGTGCTTGGGCTCCTGAGTTCAATTTCACTGAAGGGCTTAGTAGCAAAACATTTCTGGTTGCACCAGGGAGACTCTGAGACCCAGACACACCTAGGTGCGTGTATCTAGCATTGGACAAACGTTTTCCTGCGAGGTTGCTGAGCTGGGAGAGAATCCCACAAACCCTTTGCAATACTTTGATAGCAGAATTGTCGGATAAGATGTTCGATGCAGAAGAATTTTATTGCATTTATTTGCACTATACTTGTGTGTAGTAGTGTGTTTTATCTTGCGAGTGTTGACGTCAGTTACACGTTTCTAGCTTTAGTATTTTTCATTTTGGAGTGAATATCCTGCTTTTATTGTGATTTGCTGTTGAGGTTTTAAAAAGCAGCTGCTGTGTGGACCAAGCCGGTTTACGTTTTCTGGTTGTTGGTAAGGTGCACCCAACGGCGGCGTTTCACAGCGCACCGGACCGACGGGAACGCCTCTGTCACCCGCTAAATGTGGTACGGAGCAAAGGAGATGCCACCACATGCCGTCGACTTCCTGCTATGAAACTGTGTGAGGAAGATGCTAAAGAAATAAAAAAAAAAACTAACTGAAGTAAAATATGCTTTTTTCTTTGAGGAAGAAAAATAAGATGATCAAAATTCCGCCAGGGCCCTGTAATCCCGGAAAGTGCGTTTACGTAGTGCTAGCTGGCTTTCTGCATGACAAAAGCATGACTTTATTTTTACTGAAATTGGCCCTAAAGTCTGTCCAGTCAACATGGGTTACATTTCGGTATTTCTTTTAGCCGTAGATCCTACGTTAAAATATCATGATATGTAAACCCTTTGGTCAGCTTATTAATGTCTGGATTTTTGTTTGTTTGTTTTTTAGCATCTCTCAAGAACCTCAGCAAGAATAAAAAAGTGGTTTCGTTTCCTGGTAAGAGAACGTATTGTTAACGCTCATTTTACGGGAGCAGGGCAGGGCTGTCCTTTCTGAGTCACCAAGACAGTGTTGGCAGTGAGGCCACCGTGTTCACCACCCCACACGGGCGGGCGTTCACCAAACTGTGCATGGACAGGCAGCCTTCCACGTGGCCTATTTAGCCTGTGAACAAACTGCACTTCTGTAACTGTGCGTGGAGCCCACTACGGTCTAAACCATCTTTTGTGTGGCAACTTTTAGGTCAGTTGACAAATGAAGATTTCGACTTACCATACGGTGGCGTTGTCAGCAGTCAGTTTAGGCAGACTTTCCATTGTTCAATTATGCAATTATTTTAATATTTCCCTGCATTTAACCTCCTGATACTTTGTAAAAAAGGAGCAGAGAACAGAAAAATAAAGCTGCTAAACCTTGTGATAAGAAGTACAAGTTTCAGACGGGAGGTTTCAGACAAATACGGTATCGTTAAGTGCACTGCAATGACAACATTTTAGTCACATTTAGACGTCTGTTGAATTGTGGGCTCAGGTCTGAAAGAAAACAGCATAGAACACATATACGCAATGCCAGAAATGTCTCATTGATGACTGCATTTAAAAGGCAAGGTGAACTCGGAGTTTTTGAAAATGCATTTTAATATATATCAATACAGCACAAATATTACTTTATGTTAATATTTTATATAATTTATATTACATATTGTAGTAATATATTATTCACGTACATTCTAACATCTTAAATCTATTTTTAATTTTGCACATTCTAATCTTACGTGTGTTTGGGAATGCTTCACGTGTGGGACTAGGGGACCGCAGGCCCATTC
This sequence comes from Avahi laniger, assembly GCA_963575035.1. Lineage (NCBI taxonomy): Eukaryota > Metazoa > Chordata > Mammalia > Primates > Indriidae > Avahi > Avahi laniger. Next base: position 33,523 of record CAUYSK010038500.1, read on the forward strand.
ATCATTTAAGCCTTTGCTCTTGTGTTTACCAAACATTTTCTGAGTTTCTTCCATGTGCCAGGCTGAGGCGGGCACTTGAGAAACCAAGATAAACAAGACACGGTTCCTGCCCTCAGTCTTTCGCGGTCTCGCGGGAAGGACAGGGCCCACGCAGAGAACCGTGCCGCGGGCCTGGGCGGGGTGTGGGGAGAGCGCAGTTGTGTGCAGCAGGGCGGGTCTCCCCGCGGGGTTCGCAGGGGGCAGCGTCCACTCCCTAGAACACTAGGCACGGCCCTCTGTGCGGCGTACGGTCACGTACCACTGTGTGACAGCCTGTGGTTTTTCTTCTGTAACTAGTCCCCTCTGCTTTTTTTTTGCTATTTAAGCTCTTGTGCGCTAACGAGCGTCACGTCATGTGTGTGCCCATTTTCACTGTTCACAGTGTGCTTTCCTCTGCTTCTCATCATAACCCTGCATTCCTAAAGGTCCATGTTTTTGTCCCTATTTTTTTTTTTTTTTTGAGACAGAGTTTCGCTTTGTTGCCCGGCCTAGAGTGAGTGCCGTGGCGTCAGCCTAGCTCACAGCAACCTCAAACTCCTGGGCTCAAGGGATCCTCCTGCCTCAGCCTCCTGAGTAGCTGGAACTACAGGCATGTGCCACCATGCCTGGCTAATTTTTTTTTTCTGTTTTTAGTTGACTGGCTAATTTTTTTTTCTATTTTTAGTAGAGACAGGGGCTCGCTCTTGCTCAGGCTTGTCTTGAACTCCTGACCTCAAGCGATCTTCCTGCCTCGGCCTCCCAGAGTGCTAGGATTATAGGCATGAGTCACTGCGCTCGGCCTTGTCCCTATTTTTTAAAAAAGAATGAACTGAAACTCAGAAAGAGCAAGTGACTTGTTCAAGATTAGTCTGGAATTAGACAGAAGAGACAGGACTCACGTGTGGCTAATCATTGTTTAAAAACAAAAGGAC
>CAUYSK010038502.1:0-44069 GCA_963575035.1 Avahi laniger
CTTTGTGTCTCCCTCTCCCAGTCTCACGCCAGTCCCGCAATAGCTCTCGCTTCTACTGGCCCACCCTGAGCATTCCCAGTTGCCAGCGGTAGGCTCCAGGTTAGAGTCCTCTACTCAGTAATCACCTCCCCTTTCAGGACCTGCTGGGTGCCAGAGACCCGCTTCCTGAGTCCTAACTGCCTCCGGGGTATATTCCTGGCACAGAGCTCCGGGAAGTTCAAGATGCTTCCCGCTCGCGTCTCCTCTCCACTGAGGCCCAAGTTTCCAGACCCAAGTCTACATCCACTTCACACTAGCCCCTGCCTCACAGAGGGCGTGTAAGTCAGTGGGGAAGCTAGACTGTCCCGTGCGGGACGCGGCCTGGTGCACTGACTGGCCAGGCTGGCACCGCCGTCGCATGCTCCTCTCTCTATTGTCATATGTCCGCACTTTTCAGGTTTTGTATTCCTATCTCCTGTTATTCTTTTTCCTGATTTGTGTGTCCCCTGCTGAATCTGCACCGATTCCCCTCGCTGTTTTTGTGGGAGAGCGCTCTGATTGTGTGTAGCAGACCAGGATCTGCGTCTCCCTCTCTGGATGCAGGGATCCGGGAGGCTACCCTAACTCCGCCATTTTTTCTCCCTCCTCAAAGCAATTCTTGAACATGTCGCTGGCAGCGGCCTAACTTTATTTTCTTATTGTAAATTGACAATTTATGATTGTATACATTTACAGTGATGTTATAAGTGATGTTATAATTTATGAATGCAATGTGGGATAATTCATCAAGCTAGTTCACATATTCATCGCCTCAAATACTTGACATTTTTTGTGGTGAGACTACTTGAAATTTAAATCTTGAAATGTACGATATTCTATTATAAACTGTATTCACCACACTGTGTAGTGGAACTCAAAAAAAGATAGAAAACCATATTCCTTCTTGCGAGATTTTGTACCCTTTGACCGTCATCTCCTACTTCTCCCCACCTCTCAGCCTCTGTAACCGCCATTCTACTCCCTGCGTCTATGAGCTCAATTGTTTCAGATTTCACACGCAAGTGAGAATACGTGGTAGTTGCCTTTCTGTGCCTGACTTACTTCACTTAGCATGCTGTTCTCCAATTCTATTCATGCTGTTGCAAATAACAGAATTTTCTTTTTTGAGGCTGAATAGTATTTCATTGTTCATATATACTACATTTTCTTTATCTGTTGATGGACACTCGGGTTGATTTCATAACTTGGCTACAATGAACAAAGGGTACAGCTATCTCATTTCTTTGGCAAACTGATTTTAAATCTTTTGGGTAAATAACCAGAAGAGAAATTGCTGAATCATATAATAATTCTATTTTTAGTTTTATTTATTTGCTTTTGATGCCAATAGGCTGGAAGGTGATATTTTTTCTGTTGGCACTTAATCTGTGTGCAAGATGATAAGGATCATTAGTTAGTTGTATGTTTCTAACTATATTAACTATAGTTTAGAGAGTTTGATGCATATTTTACCATGTGAGAGAGTTAGGAATACTCATGCCTTCAGATCTCTAGACTTCCCTTTGTAGAAAAGCATGTACAACTGATCCTTGAAAATTGTGGGTTTGAGATGATACAGACCCCAGCATAGTTGAAAATCTGCATAGAACTTGTGACCCCCCCCAAAATTTAACTGCTAATAGCCTACTGCTGAATAAAAGCCTCACTGATAACATAATAGTTGATTAATATATATTTTGTATGTTAAATGTATGATATACTGTATTCTTAAAGTAAGACAGAGAAAAGAATATTAGGCTGGGTGTGTTGGCTCGTGCCTGTAATCTAGCGCTTTGGGAGGCTAAGGCAGGAGGATCACCAAAAGAGCCTTGTTATTTTTCAAAGGCTTTTATGTACGACAATTTCTCCTGTGATTCTGCTCACCCAGCACATTTTACAGGAGTTAATGTCAAAAAGACTAAGTGTTGTTGAGTTTGGTTGTGTTTTATAATGTCGTTGTTCTCCCTCCAAATCTTTTATGAACAGAGAATTAATTCTGTTGCTGGATAGCAGATGTGTTGAGCATTTTGATTTTACTTGTTTGATTTTGGTAGTTTGGGATCAGAGAGAAGGATGCCCCAGATACTTTTAAAAGGCTTTACTTGTGAGTATTGTTTCTTTCACATACCTGGAATCTGACAGAAGAACATCCATGAGTACAATGATGCTGAAACTTGAAAGTGTATTTCACCTGTAATTTTAACTACATTCAAGATTGCTTCTTCCCTGATTTATTCAGTAAGAAGTGGTTGTACACATAGTGCAAATAACAATGAGAAAAAGTAAAATAATATATTGTTAGGTTAAAAAAATCTTACCTAAGTATTTAACTTATTCCCCCCAAAGATGTTACTAGATATCCAAGGTATCTGGATGGCAGTGATTTCTTTCACTACCTGAAATTTCACCTGCAGGTACTGTCATGGACTCATACTTCCTACGAAGTTGCTGCCAACAGGCATATTGGAGAGGAACAGCCCATCATTATTAGTGGCTCCTTAAGGTGGAAGTTCTAATACCTGTCAACTCTTTCTCTTGAAAAGTACTGCAGCAACACAACTAGGGTCAACTCTTCTGTCAAGAATAGGTTGAAACATGAACTTTTAGAGAGAAAAGGTTTATATCTCATAGCAGATTTAATCATTTTTTCTTTCTCTGAATGGTGGATTAGAAATATTACAGGCTTTGTTGTCAGACCATAGTTGCTGGATATGATCCTTATTTGTAGATGTCCATAAACACAGATATTCTGAGTCTCAGCTACTTTTCTTGTAAGATGAGAATAATGATATTAATGTCAAAGTGTGGTTTTCTGGTTTAAGTAAGATAATAACATATAAAGGGGCTAGCAAAATAGATACCAGGCATGCAGTAGGCGTGTTCAAATGGCAGCTCTTAGTATATGTGTTCTAGATTTAAATCCTCATATGTTATGGTTCCTCTTTCTGTTTGTCAAGTATCTTCCTATACTCTTTCTATATCATTTGCTGATTCCCGACACCAATCTGCCCAAGGCCTACTGATTTAGGAGGAAAATGTGAAGATCCAGCTCTCTTGGGATTAGGGGCTCTTAAAGATAGTATTCATAGTGAGAAGTCACCCTCTAATTGCCCCAGTAATTGACTCTAGCACTTTAAGGCTTTGAAAATATTGTAAATAACAGAGCTGCCCAATCTTTTAAAGGCAATCCTTGCAATTTATGGGTTTTGTATGCTGTCCTGAGAGAGCTGAATGGAAGATATTATTGTGAAGGGGCCATGCAGATAGCAATACAAATGTCCTTGCCCATAAGGCATGAAAGACAAACACTGAAAATGAAAAAAAGAAAAATCACCAACCAGTCCAGTTGCAGAAATAACACTTATGACTTCAAAACATTAAAAATAAAACTGCTTTCCTGTGTGCCTGTCCTTGACAGTGATTTCATCTTTTTAGTTGCCTTTCAACTTATTTTATTTCCAGCTGTGAGGAATAGATGCCTCTGAATGAAGAGTGCTTTTTCTCTTTCTCACACTCAAATATACACACACACACACACACACACACACACACACACACACACACACTCACATATATATATGCATATATACATATTATATGCATACATATTAAACATATGAACCTATTTTTATGTTTGTGAGTATATAAATATATATGTAGTGAGAACATGAATATATATATATAAATATGTATACACACATATTATCTATATCTGTATATCTTTAGTAACTATAATAACATACATACATATTCCTTCTCTGTATAAATACAATTCTTCCTCATGTATATATTCATAAACATAAATAATACCTACACATGCAATCTTTAGTATATGCCTGGATTTATAAACTTGATGTCACACAATTCTCTGCCTCCAGAAATCACTCTTTCCTTTAATATCCCAATTAAGAGCTTAAGCCCTCACCCTGCATACTCATACTGTGAAAAATCCAGCACCCTCCTTAGCATCTCTGAAGATTGTATCCTGGCCACCTCTGGTCTTAAAATTCCTTAGTCATCCCTCAACAGGCAAATCCTCCCTGTGAATTTCCCCTTCGTCCAGAATTTGCCATCCTATGGCTCTGGCCTGTTCTCTCCCTATGTTAGTTTGCTAGGGCTGCTATAACAAAGTACCACAAATTGAGTGGCTTAAACAACAGAAACTTTTTGTCTCACAATTCTGGAGGCTGAGAGTCTGAAATCCAAGGTATCAGCAAGGTTGCTTCCTTCTGAGGGCCTGTGATGGATGATCTGTTCCAATGCCTCTCTCCTAGCTTCTAGCGGTTCATTGGCCACCTTTGGCATTCCTTGGTTTAAGAATGAATCACTCTTATCTCTCCTTGCATCTTCACCTGGCATTCTCCTTGTGTGTGTGTCTGTCTCTGTGTCCAAATTCCCCCTTATTATAAAGACAGTTATATGGAATTAGGGTCCACTCTAATAACCTCATCTTAATCTAATCAACTGCAAACACCCTAACTCTAAATAAAGTTGTAGAGACTGAGGATTGACTTCAACATATTTTGCGGGGACAAGATTAAACCCACAACACTCCCTCTCTCAACACCCTCTCTCAAAAAATATCCTTCTTTTCTCTCTTGATCTATCAGGTAAACATTCAAAATTCACAATTTTTTATTTTGTATAGGAATGTAACTCTATTTTACCCTCTCACAATTAGTTCATTCTTGGGGCCTATTTTGACAGAATTAAAAGTTCACTCAGGATTTTTTTTTCTAATAAAGAATAAAAATACATGCACACATAGAGAATAGGGAACAACATAATGTGTGTGTTTTTTACCAGTTTATCATGAAATACAACACAGATACAAAATAAATATTGTTTAGAGAATTATTTTTATGTAATTATTATAAGGCAAACATCATATGACCACCACCTAGAAAAAGAATAGAACTTTACGAGCCACCAGAAGACTTTTATATGTCCATTGTAATCGCAAATCTTGCCTTCCAAAAGTAACCACTAACCTTTTATAGTAATCACTTCCTTCCATTTCTTTGTTTTTATCATCCACTTCTTTATGTTTCTATGCACCCTAGACACTCCATTTTAGTCTTGCCCAAGTTTTTTTGTTTGCTATGACTTTTAAGTCTTTTTTGATCTATAGAATTCCAGTCCATCTCTGTTTATCTTATAGTTCATCTGCTGAAGAACTCAAGCAATTAGATCAATAGTCTCCCAGGTCTACATATCTCAAATGTAGACCCATGATAGACACTCCACATGTTCAACATGTCTTTCTCTCCTCTATATTTCCAAAAATAATTGGCAGCTGGATCCAGAGATATTATCAAATTCAGGTATAATCCCTTTACAAGACAGTAGGTGATATTATGCTGTTTATAATGAAGCAAATATCAGTTTTAACTTTTTTGATATTAGCAGCCATTGGTGTTAATTTCTTAAAATGGTGATGTTATAATTCTATCAATTTTGTTTTTATTTGTTATCCAGAATAATTTTTTTTTATTATTCCAGGGTATTGTGAGGGTACAAACATTATGGTTACACTTTATGTCTTTGCCTCACCCCAGTGCGGGTTAAAGGCATGCCCTCCCCCCTCCCCACAGTGCTCCCCGTGTCCTTTAGTTGTGGATTTACCCCGCTGTCCTTCTAATCCCTGGAGAGTATTACTGCCATGTGATCACCCTAGTGTTGATCAGTTAGTACCAATTTGATGGCGAGTACAAGTGGAGCCCATTCTTCCGATCTTATGGTGCCTCACTTTGGATAATGGGCTGAAGTTTAATCCAGGAAAGTATAAGAGGTTCTAGATCACTGTCGTTTCTTATGATTGAATAATATTCCATTGTATACATATACCAAATTTTAATGATCCACTCATGGATTTATGGGCACTTGGCACAAAAATCAATTCAAGATGGATAAAGATGGATAACAGACTTAAACCTAAGGCATGAAACCTTAAGAATTCTAAAAAATGTTGGGAAGACCCTTTCAGACATTGGCCTAGGCAAGGAATTCTTGAAGAAGAACCCCAAAGCAATCATCACAGCAACAAAAATAAATTTCAAGCATTTTAGAAGTCCATTGTTTGCCAATAACAGATATGTGAATAGATATGAAAATTATGGATTGTTAACTACTTACTAAAGTAGCTCCTCTAAGGAGCCTGTTAAGCTACATTTGTTTAATATTTTTAATTCTACATTGTATTTCTTTTTTTTTATTTCTTTTTTTTATTTCAGCATGTTATGGGGGTACAGATGATTACGTTACATATGATGCCCTTACCCTTCTTCCCCCCCAAGTCCAAGCTTCAAGTGTGTCTATTTCAATTATTTGTTTTTATCTTTCTCTCTCCACTAGAATACAAGCCTGACGATAGAAGAGTTTTGTCTGTTTTGTTTACTGTTATATTCCTAGCACTTAGAACAGTGTCTGGCATTTAGATGCAAGAAGTTGTTAAATAAGTGAAAGGATGAATGATACCATTAAATGTATTTGAAAGTGATAGAATTTCAAGTTTTTAAAAATACCTTATTACTCAAACTTTTAAATGACTACAGTAGTCCCCAATGTGTTTCAATCAGTGCCACTTATTATCTTTACCTCCAAACCTTTGCCATTTTGAAAAGCATCAATACAGATAATAAGAGAACACTTCTGTCTTCTTCAAAGCTGTAAGGGTGAAATCACTTTTAAAATTGTAACATAAAGTCAGACACGTAAAGGATTTAATTTCCTTGGTTTGATTGCTCTGTTTTCAGCTGCTCCAATCAGCTCATTGAACAAAATAATACAGAGTTGATCTATAATGTAGGTATAGCATAGATGTCACATATTGGGGAAAATGTTTTATGCATTGTAAATTTCTTTTAAGAGTGAATTGCTTATGAAGTCTTAAACAACATCTTTTCCTCCTCTGCCATCTTCCCTCCTATATTGCTTATCACCTACTTCAAGTATTTCTGAGAATTAATGTTCAATTTCTATGGACTCCACTCAAGTCAATAGGCTAAGAAAACTATGGTGTTTAAAAAGCATTGTTTTTAAAGAATAAAACAATTATACCTAATATCCCTCTTTAAGCAGAAAGAGAGGTTTCAACATCAAAAGCATGTTTTCAACCTCCACTATCTCATAAACTTTAATGTTCTTATTATCATTTGTTTGGTTGGTTCTATGATCATTTCTGACACCACCATTATCAACTTCTGTGTATTAATGCCATTTCATGACTTGTAAAGCAGAAGCAAAATAAAGCAGCCAGCAAGTCGGATGACTTGGCTTCCACAAATACACCTAATCTTGCTACTGGTTTTTGCCTAACCTAACTCTTCTATCCCATCCTAGCTCTGGATACTTTTAAAAACCTTGCGACAAAATAATTTGAAAACATTTAAAATGTGTCTTAAGGGACAAGACCTTTATTATTCCCAAGTTCTGCCAGAAATTGACCCCCTAAGTCTTAGTGTTTTAACAAAAGGATCATGCCAAAAATATTAAATATGCTGAGAACATTTAAGGCTCTAATATACACCTAAAACAGAATCAGATAGAGTCCCTTTCACACCTAATAGGCCAGTAACATTCAAAAGGATCTTTTCTTATCAGTGAAATATGCACTATCCCTCTTCCCCAATCTAAAAAAAACATCTTACATAGCAGCTTGGTCTATAAAACATGAAAGAAGAGTGGCTCTCGATGAAGTGTGGAAGACCAGGAGAACTACAAGTTTGAGAGCTTGTGAAGTCAGGTCTCAGCCACCAGGAAACCAGGTCTATAGGCAAGGCAATAAAGTGTCGGGGAATCAGACAAAAAAATTAGGTCAACAAGGGTTAAGACTGAGGCATGGATAAGTTCTGGTAAGAGGAATATGAAATGAGCAACAAGAGAGAAGGTATATATCCAGAGCCAGACTGTCAATCTGGAGCTGGCAGCAGCCCTCTCATACTGCTACCTCCAAGACCACATACCTCAGACCAGCCCTGTTAAGCATAATGTTAAACTAACTTGCTACAGTGTAGTGATATACTCAAGAACCTGAATTACCTATAATGATTACGTGGCTATGTGGTAAAAATAGCCAGAAGTGTGCCAGATGCTAAAGTTAACCTGCCCCCAAGGTTACTGGGCAATTCGCCTTCCTTCATCTCCATAGCTGGCGCTAAGGGGCCATCAGCAAGCTAATGTGAATTCCATTTTCTCTCCAAAGTGCAGGATTGGATTTACACATATTCATTCTGCCTAACTGAGTCTAATCAAAGGGTTTCTTCAAAAGAATGTCCAAGATAGGGATATGGTCTGAGACTCTGGAACAGATTCAACTACCTAGTCCCCAATGAGTGATGGGCAACAATTCTGGCCCCCAAAGGCTACCTGTATGTAGTTAATGAAGGTTTGTTCCAATCGACTGAGATATGTTGCTCCATGAATTAATATAAATATATTTGAAGACAGGATATGTCTCAGGATTTTTGCAGAGATTTGCCCTGAAGGAATATGTGAACGTGCTGGTTTGCATATCAAAAGCTGTTGTACCTCAGGAGGATGTCTCTGAAAGACAGTAGTGGCTGTATCCCACAAGGGGCCACGTTTCTCAGACCTAAAGGTTTGGATTTGCTTTGTAAAGCAAAGCAAATCTGTTAAAAACTACAAGATGAGAGCTGATAAGAGTGCCCACCCCAAACAGACAGCTGCCTGAACAGTCCGCCTATGGCTAAAAGCAAGGGGTAGTTCCTGCTTAAAACTCCAGACTACCTGTCTCCATTCACAGTAACCTGATAAAGAAACTATGGAGCCAATATATCTCTGTTTAACCCCTCTGTTAAGTAATAAATTTACCTTAGAACTTAGAAGTTAATCTTTGAAAGATTTTGTAACCATTTGTTCATGTAGATGGAATTAGTTAAGGGATCTGTAGAAGCATTTTGAAAAACTGCTAACCTAAGAGGAACTACCTGATGTTATGTAAATCTGTTACGCCTGGCAACTAATAAGTGTTACCTATAAATGACCACTTCATTCGTGGCCTTTTGAGATTGACGGAGAGAACCAAGGCACCCTGAGCTCCCATTTTGCCTATAATCTTTATAAATCTATAAAACTATAGTTTCGTCTCTGTGTATTCTTTTATTTCCATTATTTTCCAATTCTCTATTATTTTCTTATCCCTTGCAACTCTACCAAAAGGACCTGGTTTTTTGCGGGGAGCTTGGCCACGCTTCCTTGCAGAGATAAGTAGCTACAGGTTATGTCATGACTAGGAATGTGACTCTTTACATTTTGACAGACTATTTCAATAAAGAGAATGCCAAAGGATAGCCATGAAAGTGTAATATAGCATTTATATCCTCACAGAATATTTTTTAAAAATCAATTCAAGGACAAGATTAAGGAAGAGGGGTGGGGCAGGGAGTCTTACACCAAGAGTGTCAAGAGTATCTGCCTCTTAAAACATAAGACAAGATGTTTCTGCCCCTGGCTTAGTGCAGAACCTTGGCCAGGTCTCTTCCTCCTTCTGGGCCTCAAGTTTCCCAATGTAAAATTGCTTTAGTCTGAATGACCTGTGGATCTCTTATAGCTCTCAGCCTCTGGTTCTATATACATATCCCTTTATATACTGGATTTCAACTGTGGGTGCAAAGATCACAGAAGGACCAAGTAAGTCTTCCTCTCCTTGCATCTTTCCTTTGTCTTCTAATTATATATTCATTTTTCATTTTTCCTAATAGTAATTTATGTAGTCTCCCACCAGGCAATCTCTGCCCCATTTCCTGGAAATAAAGAATCATTTTTTATTCTAAATTAAGGGCTACAGGAAGCTCTGAATCCACCAAAACCTCTTACTTACAAGCATATTTCTAGAGGGAATAAGGGACTGCTATCTAATGTAGTAGAAGACACCATCCATAACACCTGCCTGTTATCCTCAAAGCAGCCTTCAGGACCCTTGGATAAGGTATATTAGGTTACTGAAGGGAACGTAAGCCCAGGAATTAATGATGGTGGGGTAAGTAGAGAAGATAGCACTGTGCCCAAACTCCCTATCTCTGGATCCCATGATTTCACAGACATTCCTGAAAAGTGATGTACCAACAGTGGGGGATACAGTAAGAGAGGTCTGCTAGATGGGAGAAATATTGTGTCACTATTGTTGCTTATAATTTTTGGTGTATGGTCATAATAAAATGCAGACTGACTTTTAGTATCATTATTTTTTCTAGATCCTCTACAGACAGTGCCCATGCAAAGTTGGCATGAAGAAGTGAAATGTAAAGCAAAAATCCCTATGATAATGAAGACCTGGGTCCTAACAACAAGAATAGTCACTAAGCATCTGTGGTAGGCTGAATAATTGCCTCCCAAAGATCTCCAGATTGTAATCCATGAAACTGGTGATTATTACCTTACATGGCAGATGTATTTAAGTTAAGGATCTTGAGATGGGGAGATTATACTGGATTATTCAGGTGGGCCCTAAATGCAATCACAGATATGAGGGAGACAGAGAGATATTACCACAGACAAGAGAAGAAGGCAATATGACATTAGAAGCATCGATTGGAATGATATGGGCACAAGTCGAGGAAAGTCAACAGCCACCAGAAGTTGGAAGAACAAAGGGACAGAAGCAACCAGACATGCTGACACTTTTGATTTTGGCCCTTTAGGACTCACTGTAGACTTCTGACCTCCAGAATTATAAAAATGTGTGTTGTTTCAGCCACTAACTTTGTGATATTTTGTTACAACAGCAATAGGAAACTAATACAGCATCTGCTGTATGCGAGACATTGCATTAGATCCTTTACACAGATTATCTCATTTCATCTCCACAACAGCCCTTTAAAATATTATCATATTCATTTCAAAAATGAGGAAATTGAGGCTCTGAGAGATTACAACCAATTAGTGGCAGAACCTGAATTGGAAGTCAGGTGTCTGCCTTCAGAATATATTTTCTTTCCACCACAACATGTAGTAAAAATAACCATGATGAGATCTTATACTCATCTGAAGTTTGGGCTGAGAACTTCCCATGAATAATTTCTTTTAATCCTTCTAAAAATTTCTAAGAAACTCAGGTTGAAAACCCATTTAGTAGTTATTTGCCAATGGGAAAATTATTTATTTTCTGTAACTCAGATTTCTTATCTGTAAAATGAGGCTAAAAATAATACCTGCCTCATAAGTGTGTTGTAAAGATGAAATGATTTAATATTTGTAAGGAGCTTATGACAGTGCTTGGAACATAGTAAATGCCTACTATAAAAGTAACCATGAATGATAAGTTCTCTCAGGAATATGGTCCTGCTTTGCCTGCTAACTAACTGGGTGATTTTGACCTAGTTCCTTGACTAGACTAGAAGGCCTTCAAACATTGATATTTCATGATTTGAGGCCTTTCTGACCTTCAGTTTTCTGAATATGAAATGAGGGCTCTGGAAAATAATGAGTTCTGTCATTGCATGAAGCATGAGGACTCTGGTGGTAGCTAAGAACCTCAGGAATTATGCAGCTGTTATGTTGCCCCAAAACTAACACTATTTAATATGTCCATATACAGTGAGTTTGAGTGACACAGATTAATGAGAGCTCAAAGCAACTAGATCATTCCATGTCACAAAGAAGTTTATCTGCAGATGAGAATGTATCTCTACCAAGTCATTTTAATTAAATGTTTTTCTTCCTAAAATGAGGCAGATCATTAAACTGGCTTTTGAAAAAAATATAAAGGTTCTGGTATTTAAAAGCAATGTGCACTGTGACAACCAACATTATATTTACCAATTTGTGACCTTTTGTCATTTATTTTCTGTCTCTTTATAACTACTGGTAGATAGGCCTAATGTTCATGGATGCTAGGCACCTCATTTAGCATGACAGAAATTGGTAGGAAAGGAGTAAAAGCTCAAGTTAAAATGACTCATCTGTGAACCAAAGTTCCTCCGGTAGAGTCATATGCCATGGCAACAAGATAGATCACAGTACTCCACCTGTAGGGCCACTGCTGGGTGCCAAAAGAATGAAGTATGTGAGAGGACAAGCACAAACAGAAAAGAAAGAGTCCCAAAGCAAGCTTCTCTTATTCCCACCATGGCCGAGCCCAGTCCTGCTGGTATTTACCTTTCACCTGAAGAGAACTCCAGATATCAACAGCTAACTGACCAGCAACGACTGGCTTCAGCCTTTCTCTTCTGCAGACAATCTCAAACTCTCTGTATACTATGGTATCTCATAGCTAGGTTAACAGCTTCCAGCTGTTTTCAGAAAATATGAGAACTACTCTTTACCAAACATTTCCTCACACCTCCACATGACAACAGCTATACCTCTCTACCTGATGATTGAGAAAACACGGTGATAAATAGTAACTGAATCAGGATATATACAGTTGAAAAATGCTATATGCATGTGCAAATAACATATTTAATCAGTTTCCTGCAAGTGTTTTGTGAAGTCCTTAAAATAATTTTATCCCTCCCCACTCCACCCGAGGCTGTTGTCAAGTGGGCATTTTGTCTCTATTTTCCTCCTACTTCCCTGTCCTGATATGGCCACCGAGCCTCCTCCTCAAACATGGTTGCTATGGGGCCAGAATTCACTACTCTGACCAATCAGGTCCAGTGTTACTTTGTTGTTGGTTTATCCAGTTTCTCTCCCTTGCAGAAAACTCAAGTGCAAAACCCAAGGAGACAAAATTTCCCTGTAAAACTCATAGTCCTCCCTCTAACTCTGTCCAAGCTACCCCATTTCAGTTCCCTCAACTCTTCCTTGTACCCCAGTGCTGATGTCCCCATGTTCTTTATTTCATAGCCACCAAAGGGGTCTTTATTTGTTAGAAATGAGGGAAGTATATCAGGGTGGATTCACTGAGGAGATACCCTTTGTACTGGGTCTTGAGAGATACGCAGGAGTTCCACAAGCAAGACTAAGGGAAAGAACATTCTAAAATGAAATAATACTGCTTTAAGTGTTGAGCGGTGGTTATTAAAATAGGAGCATGTGTTAAACATGGATATTTCTGGATCCTACCTTCAGAGATTTTGACTCAATAAGTCTGGGGTAGGATGCAGAAATCTACATGTTCAAAAATGCCCTATGCTCTTCTGATACTGGTGGTTTACAGAACACACTTTGATAAACACCGATCTAGAAAACAGCCTTAGTGAGTCAGATAAAAATTGTTCGGATATACAAATACACAGGGAAACTCTGTTTAGGGTCTAGGACCATACTTGGGGTCCATTTGAAAAAACTGGCCCATTGATACACTGAAATACAATCCTGATCTCTTCGTATTGCTGAGTAATGGCACGCTGAACAAATTCTGCCTAAGGAAATACTATTTCTTCCTTTACATGTCTAAAGCCTTAAAGCCAATATTTCTAAGTACACACTGTTTTTTTTCCTGCAAATCACAAGACATAAGATGCTTCCTTTGTATATCTAAACATCCTTATGTCAAAATGTTACAACATCTCATGTTTTAAAATGGCCCTTCAGGATGTTTGGCCTCAGAGCTCTTGACACCTGCAAAAATGAAGTTTCTTACACATGACCAAAATTCACTGGTAAACTGGAGATGTAGGAATGGGATAAAAGGAGTGTATTTGCATGTACAAGCAAATGTGCAATCCTGATGGCAGACCCATTATTTTAAGGCATAAAGCTCATGAGGCCCAGGTTATGAGTTTAATTTACATATGATCTAGATAGCTGTTCTCTGTCACTTAACAAACTCACATATATTTTAGTAAGAACAGGTTAGTAGCACTATCTTCCTTTTTATAAAGTAAAACCATATCTTTTACCTGAGACAATTCAAACATAATGGTTTCATGTGCCACATTTTGTAACCTTTAGATAAGTATGTTAGAGCATCCTTCTGAGAGTTGAAAAAAAGTGTGGTTAATGATGTTTTGGAGATGAATTTAAAGTAAAGAATACTCAACCAGGGTAGCTTCAAAATGTAATAGCTGGTTTTGCTGTCTAAAAGCAAACAATTTTCACATTATTCACTGCCTTCTGAATCTTTCTTTGACTTCTATTAAAGAGCATAGAAGAAATTAAAAATCCCATCAGGAAGAATGTCTAAGTAGCTGTTTTATGCTTGAACGGCCACTGTCACAACTCAAGCAGGCTTGGGACCTTGCTAAGGAGGAACCACTTCAAATTGGGAAGACGATGGGACTAGTCTAGATAGAAACTTGGAAACTGGATCCAAAGGCTAGCTTGGAAGAGGGCAGCTCAGTCTCCCAAAGATATGATGCTTTCGGTCATAAACCTGAAAGCATTCAATATTGGTCTAATATTCAATCAGGCCAGTAACTAAGTCAGTGAGGGATCCAAGAAGCAATCAAATACTTGAAAGGCAAACTATCAGTAGTCAGATTCTAATTGATTCTTTCATGCACAATAGGTGCCCAAAACAGCAGCTAACAAAACAGGGAACAGCATCTAACCTCCACCATGGTACTAGAAAGAATTTTAGGATATCAGGGTCCTAGTTAACTGGGTCAATGTTTCTGATAGAACCCTACCCTAGATGATGCTGGGTAATAATGATGACAAGATGGCGATCTAGGCTGGACCTCCAGAACTACTATCTCCAAAAGAATTAATACAAACAATAGGCTGGGTATGGTGGCTCACGCCTATAATCCTAGCACTCTGGTAGGCCAAGGCGGGAGGATCGTTTGAGCTCAGGAGTTTGAAATGAGTCTGAGCAAGAGCAAGACCCCCATCTCCAGTAAAAAGAGAAAGAAATTGGCTGGACAACTAAAAATATAGAGAAAAAATTAGCTGGGCACAGTGGCGCATGCCTGTAGTCCCAGCCACTTGGGAGGCTGAGGCAGTAGGATCGCTTGAGCCCAGGAATTTGAGGTTGCTGTGAGCTAGGCTGATGCCATGGCACTCTAGCCTGGGCAGCAGAGTGAGACGATGCTGTCTCAAAAAAAAAAAAAAGAATTAATACAAATAATAGACATATCATAGTGCTTGGCACAGAAGAAAGAAAACCTCAGTAAGTGTTAGTTATTATTATAACAATTACTTAGAAGACTGTAACAACTGCTTGGTTACCCTTGACTTCTATTAGGCCAGCTATGAAGCTTACATTTTCAACAGCCCCTGTTCCTCTCTTGCTGTGACTTAAAAGCCACATAGGGATCCAGAGCTCATAACAAGTACATCAGGTCCTGGAGATAAAGAAAATGATGAGGCCGGGTGCGGTGGCTCACGTCTGTAATCCTAGCTCTCTGGGAGGCTGAGGCGGGTGGATTGTTTGAGCTCAGGAGTTCGAAACCAGCCTGAGCAAGATCGAGACCCCATCTCTACTAAAATTAGAAAGAAATTAATTGGACAATTAAAAAAATATATATAGAAAAATTAGCCGGGCATGGTGATGCATGCCTGTAGTCCCAGCTACTTGGGAGGCTGAGGCAGAAGGATTGCTTGAGCTCAGGAGTTTGAGGTTGCTGTCAGCCAGGATGACGCCACGGCACTCTAGCCCAGGCAACACAGTGAGACTCTGTCTCAAAAAAAAAAAAAAAAAAAAAAGAAAAGAATGATTTCAAACAGTCTGACTGAGGTTGACAAATGCTGTACTACATGGCAGTTAACATTATGGGCTTTGGAGTCAAGCCACCTGGGTTCAAATCCTAACTCAGCCATAGTGTGTAACCTTAGGCAAATTGTTTAAGCTCCCTACATCTCTGTTTGACCTTCCACTAAACAGGCATGATAAAAATATCTCATTGGGTTGTTAAAAGGATTAAATTTATATAGTATATGTAAAGTGCTTAACATGGTACCTAACGCACAGTAAGCACGCATTAAATGCTAACAGTTATGTTTATTCCTTCTGTTCTCATTCAGGACTGGCTCAAGAAGCATGACTAAATCTGTACTTTTAGATATCTGTGGGCTCAGGTGGGAAGAGCTGCAGTGGAGGAACAAAGGAAACAGGGAAGAGCTAACAAGTTAAGATGGAAATGGCTGATGGTGACTCAGTGGTGTAGCCCCTACTGGGGAAATAAATTTTCATAGGGGGCCTAAGTCCCTTAACTCGAAGCAGTAATTTCAATGAAGGTCTCAAATACTGTGGCTTCTCTAAAGCAGGAGACTTGATGGTAATCAAGGACTTTTAACCCCCCCCCCACTTCATGGCATGTAGACAGCTGCTTACTTAACCTAGGCACAGGACCAGAGAGTACTTTGATCCAAAGTCTGGTGAAAGTCAGGCTGCCAAAACTGCCTATGGATCTCTGCACTTTGTAAGTGTGTCCTGAGCTGGTTTGGTTAGGGAAGATCTTTTTTTTTTTTCCATTTATGCTAGCAATTTTTCCATTGTAGTGCTTTATTCAATCTCAATCCCACACACAGCTAAAATGACAGTTATTATGTTTGGCTTTATGAAAAGGAAACTAATGAGTATAACTAAGGTGATCAGCCAGAATGAATCACCAATTTGGGGATGAGTGTTGACTCAGCAGGATCACTGTTCACTTCCAGGTGTGGGCTACAAATTACAACTTCCAGCACCACTAGAAAGGAGTTTAGAGGGGTAGGGAAATCACCCCAGTACAAAAACACCCAGGACTTCTGTTGTGCCCAGTCACCCTTTCCTTTCATTTCCCCTTTCAGGCCCTGCTCTTTTCACTCTCATGTTGATTTCCAAAAAGTGTATAATATTTGCATTAGGGAAGGCAGGAGAGCACATAAGAGCCTGGTCTGTGGAGTCATACAAAGCTGGGAATGAATCCTAGCCCTTTTACTACTAACTGTATGGGCTTGAGTGAGTTTTATCTATGAGCTTGTTTCCTCATGTGAAAATGGAGATCAAGGACAGGCATGGTGGCTCACGCCTATAATCCTAGCACTCTGGGAGGCTGAGACGGGGGGATCCCTCAAGGTCAGGAGTTCAAGACCAGCCTGAACAAGAGCGAGACTCCATCTCTACTAAAAATAGAAAGAAATTAGCTGGACAACTAAAAATATATATAGAAAAAATTAGCCAGGCACGGTGGCGCATGCCTATAGTCCCAGCTACTCGGGAGGCTGAGGCAGGAGGATTGCTTAAGTCCAAGAGTTTGAGGTTGCTGTGAGCTAGGATGACGCCATGGCACTCACTCTAGCCAGGGCAACAGAGCGAGACTCTGTCTCAAAAAAAAAAAAAAATGGAGATCAACTGGTAACTAGAATATCGGGCTGTTATAAGGATTTAATGAGTTCATTAGTTTATTTAACAAATATTTATGAAGTGTCTACTTTATGGCTGGCTGAAACTGTGTTATGAGCTACAGACATACAAAAAAACGAGACACTGTTCCTGCCCTCATGGAACTTATAATCACAAGAAGAAGACATTATCCCCTCTGTGCTGTAAAACTTCATGTACATAGCACAGCTGCAGCAATAGATGGTTGGATGTGTTTTGGCAAGTAGAAATTAGGGCTCTTGTTTGTCTTCAACCCAAACGACATTACGTGCCTGAGACACATTTCTGAAAAAATGTCCTCTTGTCAGTTTGTCCCATTATTGTGCACTGCCTGTCCATTAGCACGTCTTTGTTTTTATTTACTCATTCAGCATTGTATATTGGTGGAAATGGAAAAAGGCAAATGGGCTTGAACACAGTGAAGAAGGTGAAGAGTAAGGGAAAAGAAATTAAAGAGTCTAGTAGGGGCAACATTGGGCCCTTTAGGACATATTAAAGACTACATATTATCAAGTACATTTAAAACCCATTGAAGAGTTTTATGTAATACAAGATTCATTTTGTGTTTTCAAAAGATCTCCTTTTTATAACATTTTATACTGAAAATTTTCATATGTAAAGATTTGGAAGAATTTTACAGTGAACTTCCCATATACCCACCATCAAGCATCTACAATTTACATTTATCATACTTGCTTTATCACGTATATATCCATCCTTATATGTATCCAGTCCATCTTATTTTCTTATGCATTTCAAAGTAAGTTGAAAGTAAGTTGAATTCCTTAATACACTTTTACCTAAATATTTCAACACGTATATCATTCACTACAGTTCAGTACTTATTTTTTCTTTCCCTCAAATGATCACTTTTAAAAATCTGCCTGCAAAATGGCATTTATCTCTGAGAGGCAGCTCAAAGCAGCATTTAAGGTGCTGGAAATGCTCCATATCTTGATCTAAGAAATGGTTATGTAAGTACATATATATGGAAAAATTAATCAAGCTACACACTTGAGATTAATATAGTTTTTGCATATTATATGTAAGTAATACTTCAATTGAAAAAGTAAAAAAAAAAATCTGGCCACAGTATAAGCAGATTGGAAGGGGACAAGTTTGTAAGAGGTGAGACCAGTTAGTAGGCTATAATAATTTCCAAAGACTATGATGGTAGCTTCAACTTTGGTGGTAGTATTGAAGAAGAAAGGAAATAGATGTAACATATATTTTGGAATAAAATCTATGAGAACTTGCTGAGGTTCTGCATGTAGGGTACAACTGAATAGCTGGTGGTTCCTATCACAGTGATGAAATGTACAAAAGGAAATGGAGAAATGGGACTGGGGTAGGGGAAGCTGTAAGAGACAGAGGTCAACCTGAAACTTTTAGTTTCAATAGCCTCTGGAATATTCAAATGAAAATGTAGAGTTTTCAGTTAGATATGTGGGTATGGAGCTCAAAAGAAGTCTGGAGTGAAGATAGGAATTTGGAAATCATTAGTATATAGACTATACTCAAAGCCAAGTTAATGGATTAGATTACTTAGGGAGAGAATGTAGCATGAGAAGAAGCAAGACTAAAAATAATTTATGTAAATCATGTAGCACAGACACAGCATATAGTAAGAAATCAACAAATGGTAGCTGCTCTTATTATTAATCAACATCACTGAAATTACTAGGCCTAACACAACAAAAGGGACAGTTTGATGAGTAGGAAAGATACTGAGTCTAGAAGTAACCTCAAAAGTTCAAATATGCAGTTATCCCTATTCCAGCTTATTCTGTTTCTGAATAACAAAAAAGAGATGCCTGAAAAAGCAGAATATTTTACTTCTAGATCCATTTAGCAAACATGTAATGAGTGCCAAATCTGGGTCTAGCCACTATGAATATTAAAATATGTAATAATAGCTTCTCCGTTTATGGGGCATCTACTGTGTGCCTGGTACTCTGTAAGCATTACCTCATTTAATCCTCACAAAGACTCTCTGAAATAGGTTGGTATAATTATCCCCATTATATAATGATGAAAAAAGCCTTTAAAAGGTTAAGTAACTTGTCCAAGATCAGAGAGCTAGTAAGTAGCAGATCCAGGACTCAAACTCAGGCAATCTGTATCCAAGTATCCATACTTTTTCCACTATGTTACATTACCCCAAGCTCACTTAAGAAGATAAAAGGGAGCCATAAAAGCCCAAGTAAAAAATTGTTACAGTGTATGTTATAAGCCACATTAGAAGTAAAAAGAATATCTAACAATTACTGAGTAGACAAAGTTCTATGTGCCAGGCACTGTTCATAGTGTTTTACATATATGAACCCACTTAATCCACACAATAGTCAACTAGATAAAAATAGGCACTCTTATCATCCCCATTTTACAGGTAAGAAAACCAAGGCGCAGAGTGGTTATGTAACTTGTCCAAGGTCACATTTCTAAAAATGACAAAGCCTGCATTCAAATTCAGTCAATCAGGTTCAGAGATCAAAAGGAGGAAAACACAGGGGAATCACAGAAGGATTCATGGCGATGGTAGGATTTGAGCTAGATCCCACAAAATAGCAGGATTTACAGAAGCTGTGAAGAAGGCATCTCACTTGAAACAACTTACAGGAACAGCAGTAACTACCTTTAACAGGTTCTCCAGAGCAGGGTTGGAGACAGTGAAAAATATGAATGTATCTCCCTCACTATTCCCCATGCAAAGCTGTCCTCAACAAACTGGACAGTTCGTTTAAAAGCACAAAAATAGAGGAGACCAAAGGTAAAATTTAGAGAGCTGCTGAACAGGGAAGGATTGTAAGACCTGTGTGTCAGTCCTAGAACTGTAATTTGTTTGGCCTCAGTTCATGTGTGTTTCAGGCTGGTAAACAGAGTTTCACATTCCACATGCTATCATAATGCGATTAAATACTATTAATAAATCCTCCAGTCCCCGACCACTTTCTTGTTTTTAGTGTTTGTATTCCTACTTCATGTTCAATATCTCAAAAACAATAAAGCAACTCAGAAAGCAACAACAAAGCTAAAAGGGACAAACAGTTGATGATATAAGGGTATGAAAAAGGTAAAGGAATCTCAACATGCTAAAACTACTAAAAAAAAAGGTAGCTACATTGAGTTAAGATATAACTTCATAGACAGAATTATTTACCCATGGCATCCTATTGTCCTGTGCTGTCTCTGGTAAGGTACCTCCATTCCTATCCTCAGGAACCTCACCCTCTAGATTTTTTCCCTTCTTCATCTACCTCAAAAGACTCTCCTATTTAGGAAACTACCCAGATAAAGAACCCCCCAAAGAAATTCAACAACATCCCATACCCCATTATATTGCATGTGAAAAGACACAAATTAAATCCTAGATAATCATTCAAATGCCTTAAAGCCATAGCCCAAGGATGGTAGAACTGCAGGCCCTGAGATCATTTTGGAAAGAGACTCCTTTCAGTTTCTCAATTTATATCATGTAAGGTGATAACATGATGGTCATAAGCCCCACTTAAACTTACTTTCTTCAAATTTTAAGTTACAAAGTTTAAAAAAAACATTTAGCTTTTTATTTCAAATGCTTTATATACACATTGAAGAATTCTTAAAAAGCATGTACATGAACACACCCACATAGAAAAATGCAAGCATCACCCCTAGTTATACCACTCATTCTTTCACTGAAGAAATATTTACTGAGCACCTCCTGGAATGGAGAGGGCATAATTTCTCACCCTTCACCCCCTATCCTCCACCTTCTTTCTTACTGACATCTCTAGTGGTGATAGGCTCTCTTAGCAAAATAATGGACAATAAATATTAATAAGAAAAAAACTGTCATATAGATGCACCACTCAGAAGCAATTGAAAGATTTAAGTCTGCTCCCAAGAAAGAATGTAAGTAATCAAATATTCTACAAAGTCATCCTCAACCATACCTGAAAGTAGTTACAAATGAAAGTTCTTGGCTTTGATAGCTAGGGAGAAAGCCAGAACCATGGGGATGGGCAGAAGCATAGAAAGTGAAAGCTGGAGGGTCATTAGGAGAAGAATGGACTGCTTAAACATTCATCTAACTCAAGTATAAGTTGAACAGTTGGAAAAAGTGCAGAATTCTTTTTGTACCATCCTAAGCATTCAATGCATGTTCATAATTAGCAACTCATAAGATTGTGTTCTTTCTGGTGATTAGCACTATCCTAAAGCTCTTCCAGACAATTTAGGACATAAATGGAAGGATTATTACAGGCAAGATGCTAGGGATGCATCACTGAACAAGAACAATAAACACAGTCCCTGACTTCCCAAAGTTTAGAGTCTAGTTTCAAGATAAGCAAACAGGAATTTTCAAAACTGTGTGGTAAGCACTGTAATCAGGAAAGTACTGAAGGCTACAAGAGTTGCATTTGGGGAAGGGGGTCAGAAAAAGTTACCTAAAGGAAATGATATCAAGATTAAGACTTTAAAAATTAATAGAGGTTAGGAGGAAATATTCCTTCAATAAGAAACTGATAAACTATATTTTACAGAATGGTTTTATTATGTGGGCAAATATGGATGATAAGAATAAAACTGCTTACTTGGTGAACCAAAAAAAAATAGAGAGAGATAATGTAAGAAGACAATAAAACCACATTGAAAATAACACAAAGGAGAATTGATACTGATAAAAACCAAGCAGAAGATATATGGTATATAGAATAAAATAAATAAAAAGTAAAAAAGAAATGAAAATAAAGAGTTTTAAATGGTTCAAAATAACACAATAGATATAAAAGAAAAACAAAGGAGATCATTGTAAATAAAACTGAGGAACATAAATGAAACAAAACATGGGATAGAAAGTATTTAAATCTTCCCAGAAACAAAGAAAAAAGAAAACTAAATGTACAGATTGAAAAAAAATACTAAGACCCTAAAAAACTGATACAGAATAATTGATGCTAAAATGTATCTTAGTAAAGTAACTGAATTTTAAGAATAAAGAATCCTTCGGGCATCTAGACAAGAAAAATAAAAGACAAAGTCATCAATAATGGAGAATATCAGGCTGGCCTTAGATGCCTTCAGAGCAACATTCAATGCTAGCAGAAAGTGAAACAATGTCTGTCTACCAAATCTTCAGAAAAAGAAAAAGGCATGACACATATCCTACTGCACATTCTTTCATAAACAAAGGCAACAAATGTTTTGGATTCTACATGAATTTAGGGAATATCACTCCAATGAGCACTTCTTAAAGAAATTACTGGATGACAAATGTTAGCCTACTCAAAAGATTAAGAGTCTCTGGAAAGATGACTAGCACTGAGCACAGAAATCATTTAGCTACAGAACTAAGACTAACATAACCCTGAAAATTATGACTACAGAATAGGATGTAAATCTTATAAATTGAAACATAAAACTTACATAACTACAAAAATAAAGAGAGGCAAGGATAGAAAAGAAAGGACTTACTGTAGGTATATTGATTTCTTCATGTTTTAAAGCTGGAGATAAAAAGATACCATTTATGGCTGATAAATCAAGTCAGACGTATAGGTCTATTATAGAGCTAAGAAAAAAAATTAACCAAATATAATGGGTGAAGAAGGAGTAAGACAGGAGGAACAGGAGGTAGGAGTAAAAAGAAGGAGATTCATTTTGTCTTTGCTCATGCAGGGTCAATAGACACCATCTTTACAATCATAGGATTAAATATATGAAATTATAGTTACAATGGTAGCCATTTGAAGAACTAGAAAGAAAATACAAACTATTGGCATGAACAATCTCTCTCACATACACACACAAAAGACTTATAAAAGCTCTGTAAGAAAAGCACTGATGAGGCAGGTCCATTTTACTCAGCTCTTGCTTATCTCTGCAGCTACAGCAATAACCCTTGGTCAAACTGTGAGAACTAAACTATAGGAATGCAGACAGAATTACTGATTAGGGATATTATTCTATATTCCTGAGGCAGTGTCAAGATAAACCAAGGTGTCAGGACATTTAAAGTAAAAATAAAGATCTATAACGTGTACCTGGCACCTGATTTGGGGGCTATACTATGGCTGGTCAAGTGATTAGCCACCCTTAAGAATTCTGTACCCTCCACAAGTGAGCGGGTATCTCTGGATGGAGATGTCTCATATATATCTCTATGCTTTACAGATGGAGAAGAAAGGACTTGGAAGCTTGCTTTTGACCCCTCTAGCTTTCACCTATGTAGACATTTTCCTGTCATACTTGCCTTATACCATTTGCACTCTTAGCCATGAGAGACTTGGGGTCACAAAATGGCAGCGTAGAAGCCAGCAGATTCCACTCACCACCATGCCCAACCGGAAACCAAAACCAAACACATAACACCAAGATTATGGTTGGGAAACAAATATAAAGATTAGACAGTTCCTGGGGCTGCAGAGAAGTGAAAAAGCTCCAAGTAGATGGTAAAAGAATTGGACTTCCATATCAATGACACCTCTCCCCCCAATCTGCTATATAATGATAAAGGAGTCAATTCAGTGAGAAGATATAACAATGATAAATATCTATGCACCTAACACTGAGCTCCCAATTATATAAAACAAACACAAGGGAAACGGGGGAGGAGGGGTGGGCAAAAACCTATCTAACAGGTACAATGAACACTATTCGGGTGATGGGGACATTTAAAACCCTGACTAAAGCATAACAAAATCAAAACATTTCCTTCTCTTGTCTGATTGCTCTGGCTAGGACTACCAGCAATATGTTGAATAGAAGTGGTGATAGAGGGCAATCTTGTCTGATTCCACTTCTAAGTGGGAATGCTTTCAATTTTTCCCATTCAGTATGATGTTGGCTGTAGATTTGTCATATATGGCTTTATCATTTTGGGGTAAGTTCCATCTATGCCTATTTTGTTAAGCGTTCTTACCATAAAAGTGTGCCAAATTTTGTTGAATGCTGTTTCTGCAACTATTGAGAGGATCACACAGTCTTTGTTTTTAATTTTATTTATGTTGTGAATGGCATTTATAGATTTCCATATGTTGACCCATCCCTGTATCTCTAGGATGAAACCCACTTGGTCATGATGGATTATTTTTTAAATCGGGGCAGAAGAGGTCAAACTATCACTCTTTGCTGATGATATGACCTTATATCTATAAAACCCCAAAGAGTCTGCCATGAGACTACTGGAATTGATAAACAAATTTAGCAGAGTCTCAGGTTACAAAATCAATGTACAAAAATCAGTAGCATTCCTATACACCAACAACAGTCAAACTGAGAACCAAATCAAAGACTCAATACCCTTCACAATAGTAACAAAGAAAATAAAATACCTAGGAATATACTTAACTGAGGAGGTAAAAGACCTCTAGAAGTAGAACTATAAAACACTGAGGAAGGAAACACCAGAGGATGTAAACAGGTGGAAAACCATACCATGCTCATGGGTCAGCAGAATGAACATTGTTAAAATGCCTATACAATCCAAAGTGATCTACAGATTCAATACAATCCCTATTAAAATACCAACATCATTTTTGCAGATCTATAAAAAATAATTCTATGCTTCATATGGAACCATAAAAAACCCAGTATAGCAAAAGCAATCTTAAGTAAAAAAAAACACATTTGCCAGACTTCAAGCTATACTACAAGGCTATGGTAACTAAAACAGCATTGTACTGGCACAAGAACAGAAACATAGACCAATGGAACAGAATTGAGAACCCAGATATAAAATCATCCTCATATAGCTATCGAATCTTTGACAAAGCAGACAAAAACATACACTGGGAAAAAGAATCTTTATTCAATAAGGATTCAAAGGTGCTGGTGCAACAGCTTTGGTGCCTAAGAGAAAAAATAAAAAAATAAATGGTGTTGGAAAAATTGGATAGCCACATGTAGAAGACTGAAACAGGATCTATGCCTCTCATCTCTCACAAAAATCAACTGATGGTGGATGACAGACTTAAACCTAAGGCACAAAACTATAAGAATTCTAGAAGAAAATGTTGGAAAAACTCTTATAGGCATTGGCCTAGGCAAAGAATTTATGAAGAAGACCCCAGAGGCAATCACGGTAATAATAAAAAAATAAACAAATGGGACCTGATCAAATTAAAAAGCTTCCGCACAGCTAAGGAAACCATCGCAAGAACAAACAGACAACCTACAGAATAGGAGAGAATATTCACATGCGACACATCCAATAAAAGGCTGATAACTAGAACCTATATAAAATTCAGCAAATCATAAAGAAAAAGTCAAACAACCCCGTTAAAAAGTGGACAAAAGACATGAACAGAAACTTTTCAAAAGAAGACACACTAATGGCCAAGAAACATGAAAAATGCTCAACATCTCTACCAACAGGGAAATGCAAATCACAATGAGATATCACTTAACTCCAGTGAGAATGGCCTTTATCAAAAAGTCCCAAAACAACAAATGTTGGGTTGATGTGGAGAGACAGGCACACTGCTGGTGGGACTGCAATCTAGTACAACCTCTGTGGAAAGTAACATGGAGATACCTCGAAGATATATAAGTAGATCTACCATTTGATCCAGCAATCCCATTACTGGCATCTACCCAAAGGAAAAAAAGACATTCTATAAAAAAGACATCTGCACTTGAATGTTTATAGAAGCACACTTCACAATTGCAAAGATGTGGAAACAACCCAAGTGCCCATCCATACATGAGTGGATTAATAAAATATGCTATATGTAGACCATGGAGTTCTACTTAGCCACAAAAAACAATAGTGATCTAGCACGTCTTGCATTATTCTGGATAGAGCTGGAACCCATTCTACTAAATACCACAAGAATGGAAAAACAAGCACCACATGTACTCATCATCAAATTGGTATTAACTGATCAACACGTGGAGATATAGTAGTAACATTCATAGTGTGTCAGATAGGTGGGAGCGGGGAGGAGAGGATGGGTATATTCACACCTAATGGGTACGGTGCACACTCTCTGGAGATGGACATGCTTGAAGCTCTTACTTGGGTTGGACAAAGGCAATATATGTAATCTAAACATTTTTACCTCTGTAATATGCTGAAATAAAAGAAAAACTAAAAAAAAATCAATACATGTAACCAAAAACATTCATACCCTTGTAATATTTTGAAATAAAAAATAAATAAATGGAGAGATAGTCTACAATACAATAATTTTGGGGGGACTTAAACACCTCACTCTCAGTAATGGCCATATCAACCAGACAGAAAAGTCAGCAAAGAAACGTGGACATTAAACTACACACTACCAAACAGGCCTAACTGATATTCACAGAATATTTCAGCCAACTGCTACAGAATACACATTCTTTTCATCACTACATGAAACATTCTCCAGAATAGACCATATATTAAGCCACAAAACAAGTCTCAACAAATTCAAAAAAGTAAAACTAATAGCAAGTATCTTTTCTGACCACAGTGAAATAAAACTAGAAATCAATAACAAGAGGAACCTCAGAAACTACACAAACACAGAAATTAAACAACATGCTCCTGAAGAACGAATGGATCAACAAAAAAATTAAGAAAAAATTCAAAAATTTCTTCAAACAAATAAAAATGGAAATACAATATACCAAAATCTATCAGATATAGTAAACGCAGTACACTAAGAGGGAAGTTTATAGCAATAAACACCTATATGAAAATAAGCAACCTAATGATATGCCTCAAAAAACTAGAAAACCATGAACCAAACTCACAATTATTAGAAGAAAAGAAATAATAAATATCAGAACACAAATAAATGAAATGGAGTTTATATAATACAGAAGATAAATGAAATAAGTCAGTTTATGGAAGAGATAAAAATGACAAACTAAGTTAAAAAGGAGAAGACCCAAATAAATAAGATCAAAAATGAAAAAGGTAACAAAACAAGTGAGACCACAGAAATACAAAGAATCATTAGAGACTATTACAAACTATATGCTAAAAAATTGGAAAACCTAGGAAAAAATGGATAAATTTTTGGATACATGAAATGTACCAATGCTGAACCATTAAATAGAAAACCTTAACAAACTAATAAATACTAACAAGATTGAAGGAATAATACAAAATTTTCCATCAATGAAAAGCCCAGAACATGGCAGCTTCACTGTTGAATTCTACTAAATATTTAAAGAAATAAAGAAGGCAAAAAAAGAACTAATATCAATTGAACCCCAACTTTTCAAAAAAAAATGTTGAAGAGGAAGGAATACTTCTGAATTCATTCTACAAGGTCAGCATTACCCTGATACCAAAACCAGACAAGGACATGACAAAAAAGTAAAACTACAGAAAGATATCACTGATGAACACAGATGGAAAACTCTTCATCAAAATACTAGCATACTGAATTCAACAACATATTAACAAAATCATTCACTATGATCAAGTAGGATTCATCATAGGGATGTCAGGATGGTTCAACATAAGCAAATCAATAAACGTGACACCTCATGATAACAGAACCAAAAACAAAACCCATATGATCATTTCAGAGGATGCTGAAAAGGCATCTGATAAAATTCAACATCCCTTCATGATGAAACCCTCAACAAACTGTGTATAGAATGGACATACCTCAAAATAATAAAGGCCATATATGACAAATTACAGCCAACATTGTACTGATCAGGGAAAAATTAAAAGCCTTTCCTCTAAGAACCAGAACTAAACAATGATGCCTACTTCCACCACTTTTATCGAAGATAACACTGGAAGTTCTGGCAAGAATTAAACAAGAGAAAGAAAGAAAGAACATCCAAACGGGACAGGAAGAAATCAAATTAGCCTTGTTGACAGACAACATGAACTTATATTTAGTAAAACCTAGACTCCACCAAAAATCTCTTAGAACTTATAAACAAATTCAGTAAAGTTGCAGGATACAAAACTCAACATACAAAAATCAGTAGCATTTATAAACTCCAACAGTGACAATTCTGAAAAAGAGATCAAGAAAGCAATCCCATTTACAATAGCTACAAAGAATAAAAATACCTAGCAATCAATTTAACTGAAAAAGTACAAGATCTATACAAGAAAAATTACAAAACACTGGTTAAAGAAATTGAAGAGGACACACAAGAAAATGGAAATATATTCCACACTCATGGATTGGAAGAAACAATACTAACCAAAGCAATTTACAAATTCAATGCAATCCCTATTAAATGATAATCCATGAGTGGATTAACAAAATATGGTATATATATACCATGGAATACTACTCAGCCATGAAGAAGTACAACTTAGTGTCTTTTGCAACAATCTGGACAGAACTGGAGACCATTATCCTAAGTGAAGTATCTAAATAATGGAAAAACAAACACCACATATACTCATTATTAAATTGTAATTAACCAATGAGCATGCATATGCATGTACAGAGGGAAGCATAACTCGATGGAAATCAATTAGAGGGTGGGAAGAAGAAGGAATAGGCAAAAACCTACCTAACAGGTATAATGAATGCTATTTGGGTGAAAGGCATACCTATAGCCCTGACTCAAGCATTGCAAAAGTGATCCTTGTCATTGAAAACATTTGTACCCCGTAATACTTTGAAATAAAAGACAGAGAGAGAGAGAGAGAAATACCAATGCCATTCTTCACAGAAATAGAAAAATAATCTTAAAATTTATATGGAACCACAAAAGACCCAAAATAGCCACAACAATCCTAAGCAAAAAGAACAAAGCTGGAGATACTACATTGACTGACTTCAAAATATATCACTAAGCTACAGTAACCAAATCAACATGGTACTGGCATAAAAGCAGACAAATAGACCAATAAAACAGAATAGAGATTCCAAATATTAATCAATGCATTTACAGCCAACTCATCTTCAACAAAGGCTTCAAGAACATGCAATGAAGAAAGGACTGTCTCTTCAATAAATGGTGCTGGGAAAACTGGATAACCATAAGAAGAAGAATGAAACTGGATCCCTATCTCTCACCATATACAAAAACCAAATCGAAATGGATCAAAGACTTAAATATAAGACCTGAAACTATGAAGAAAACATTAGGGAAATGATCCCGTCATTGGCCTGGGAGAAGATTTTGGGGTAAGATATAAGCACAGGCAACAAAGCCAAAATATGGGATTGCATCAAGCTAAAAATTTTCAGCATAGTAAAGGAAACAATCAACAAAGAGACAATCCATAGAATGGGAGAAAATATTTATAAACTATCTATATGACAAGAAACTAATAAACAGAATATATAAGGAGGTCAAACAACTCAATAGAAAAAAAAACAAACAATCCAAGTAAAATGGGCAAAATATTTGAACAGACATCTCTTAAAAGATAGCATACAAATAGCCAACAAGTATGTGAAAAAATGCTCAACATCACTAATCAGAGAAATGGAAATCAGAACCACAATGAGATATCATCTCACACCAGTTAAAATAGCTTTTTATCAAAAAAAAAAAAAACACGGAACAATAGATTTTGGCAAGGATGCGGAGAAATGTACACTGTTGGTGGGAATGTAATTAGTACAGCCACTATGGAAATCTATATGGAAGATCCTCAAAGTAAAAATAGAATTACTATATGATCTGGCAATTCCACTACTGATTATATTAATATATCCAACAGAAAATAAATCAATATATCAATGAAATATCTGCACTCTCATGTTAATTGAAGTACTATTCGCAATAGCCAAAATATGGAATCAAACTAAGTACCCATAAATGAAAAAATGAATAAAGAAAATGTGGTATACAGACATAATGGAATATTATTCAGCCAGAAAAAAATGAAACCCTGTCATTTGCAGCAACATGGATGGAAATGGAACTGGAGGTCATTCTATTAAGAGAAATGAGCCAAGCATAGAAAGAGATATCACATGTTTTCATTCATATATGAGAGCTAAAACAGTGGATCTCATGAAGATAGAAAGTGGACTGGTAGTTACCATAGGCCAGGAAGGTTAGGAGTGATGGGAAGATGAAGAAAGGTTGATGAATGGAGACACACATACAGTTTGATAGATCATTAGGGTGACTATAGTTTACAATAATCTATTGTATACTTCAAATCACTAGAAGATAATAATTCAAATGTTTCTAGTATAAAGATAAATAAGGTAATGCATATTCTAAATACACTGACTTGATTTTAAATTACATCAATGTATTAAATTATCACAAGTACCCTGAAAATATGTGCATCTCTTATGTATCAATAAAAACAAAGAAAATTTTAGCCATGAGTATAACTTGTTAAATTGTTTGAGTCTCTCCACTGAATCATCAAACTCACGAATGGTCATGTGATACCCAAAAAGGTGACTGTAAATCAGTAAGAAAAAAATACCAATCAAAATCCAATATAAAAAGTACAAAAGACAGGAAAAGGCACTCCACAAAAAATACAAATTAAAGCAGGGAATTTACGAACTTTCTTTTATTTTAATGGCTCTCTAATTATTCCTTTGTTTATTCTTCTTGTGCCTATTCTATTTCACACTATGTTAGGAGCCCCATGAGTACAAGGTTTCAACATTTATCTAATACATTTTTCATGTCTAGAAAAATGCCTAGCCTTTAGGAATTGATAGACATGGGTAAATTAAAACATAAATGTGTGACATTACATTCATACCCTGCTTGACATCTCTTAAAATTCTGTGGTAAGAGTCAGGTTTCCAAATTCAGGGCTTTTATATATGTTATCACCTTTTCATAAAAAGATCTTACTTTATTTTGTAAAGCTTCAAGTTTCACCTTAAATGTCATTTCACATAAAAACTAATTTCTCAATATAAAGCATGTGTCAACACTTAAATAAATATGTATCCAAATTAAGGCTACAAAGAATTCATTTTCACCTGTCTGATAAATTTTCTTTTAAGTTTTAAATATTACATTGGCAAGCACATGACAAAATAGGTTGGTAATCTTGATGGAAGTAAACTTAGAAATAAGATCAAATTTAAAATATACGTGCTCTTTGATTATACCTACAGGAATTTATCTTACAGATATACTCACATGTGTATGAAATTATGCATAACAAAGAAATTCATCGCACCTTTGTTTGCATTACCAAAAGATGAGATTTAATTTATGGGTCAATAATAAGAGACTGGTTAAATGAGATATGGAACATCCATATAATGGAATACTATGAAGCAAAAGAAAAACTAATGGGGCTTATCTACATACTGGCATAAAATGATCTGCAGGATATTTTAAGTGATAAAAGCAAAATGCGTGATAGTAGATGTGGTATAAACTCACGTGTTTGTGCACATGTGTGCATTTTAAGAGATATACATTTGTGATTATGTAACCAGTATATTGAATGAAAAAAACATGTGTTTTTTGATCAAATGCAATTTTCCCTCAACATCAGAGCAAAAATTCATTCAATGAAAGTGATATTTCCTTGATCCTGGATAAAAACTCCAACAGACTGACAACTTTTCTGCTCAATCTTCTTCTGTAATAATGGAAAATCCTAATTTAACTTACACCAAATCTCTCCTCCTAGGCGCAAGGTAGGAGTTTGCAATGAAGAATCTTCTCTGCTCCTCTGTTCTCTTTCTGATTGTGGTCTCCTCTACTCCCTTATTTTAGATGCTACCAGGTCAAAGGCATGGAAGGAGTTAAGGAATAGGATAGTTCTTGCTTGGATAGGTAACTTAGTGCTCTTCTGGGTCTGAGCCGGAGGCTGGCAGAAAATTAAAGCTGACCATATCTCCTGGGTTACTTCCATGGGCCATCTCTTCCATAGTTCCTTTGACTCAGCAGATGCAGTTGTAGTCACTCTAGGACCTAGCATTTAGGGTGCTAATTAGGACTCTTCAACCCTTGAGCATCCTGTAGTAGACCGCCTGCTTGTTTCTGATGAGGTTTCCATACTCCGCTATGCAGCCTCATTGTACAGGATTCAAGTTAACACCATATCAACTCTCCCTCCTGATGGCCCACACCCATCTGTTGAAACACTTAAGCAATGCTTGCTCTGACAATCTCTGAAAGTTGTAGGCCAATCTGGGAACCAAAAGATAGGGGTAAGAGGTAATTTATTTTTCACTGTATATACGCTATACCTTTTATACTGAGTATATGTATTATCTATTTAAAAATAAATTAATAAATAAAGTATTTTAAAAAGCCATACACTGGTAGAAAATATTTGCAATTCATTTATAAGGCGAAAGATTTATATCTAGAATATACAAAGAACTTATTTTTATAAGTCAATACTAGAATAACAATCCAACAAAAAATTGGGCAATATATTTGAATAGATACTTCATAAAGAAGATATTAATATATAAATGCCCAATAAACACATGAACAGATGTTCAACCTTATTAGTCATTAGCAAAATGTAAATTAATACCACAATGAGATAACATTGCATATCCATTGTAATGACTAAATATAAAAATAATGACAACTTGAGCTGGAAAAGATATATAACAACTAAAACTCATATACTGTTGGTAAAAATGTAAAAAGTTTGAAAATTTCTTAAAATATTAAATATATATCTACCATATGATCCATGCCTAAGGTATTTATTCAAGAAGATTGAAAATTTATGTCCAAAGACTTATGTATGAATGATCACAGCAGCTTTATTCATTATATCTCAAAACTATTAATAGAAAAATCCCAAAAGTGTACAAACAGATGAATGGATAAATATTCTATAATGGAATACTATTCAGCAATACAATAGAGTGAAGTACTGATACACAACATGAATGAATCTCAAGATGATTATGCTAAGTAAAAGAAGCCTGACAAAAATGAGAACATACCATAAAACTAGATTTATTTAAAACTTCAAAAGGGCAAACTAACTTATAGTGATAAAAAGAAAATCAATGGTTTCCTGGGGGCAGGTGTAGAAGGAGGGATGAATTGCAAAGGGTCACAAGGGAATTCTTTGGGGTTATAGAAGCATTCAGTATTCTAGTGTCACAGGTGGATAAATGTCAAGATTAATCACATCATACACTTTAAATATGTGCATTTCATTGTAAATTAGACCTCAATTTTTTGTTGAAAAACAGGCACAAAATTCTCTTTCGGAAACAAAAATTGAGTGGATAACTTATATTATAAGAGAAATTTACTGTTTACGAAACATATACAATCAATTATTGTATAGACTTCATCTTACAAATCTGAAAAAGAATTGGATAGGCTTTGCCTCATTTTTTTTTGACATGAAAAAATTAAGGCATGAGAAATAAGATATCTTTCCTTGTACACATAAAGCAAGTGGCTGTGATGCAGTTTAAACTTAGTCCATTGCTCTTTCCACTTTCCAGTACTCCCTAATGCAGAAGGCCTTTATTAAGCAATGGATGGAGAGAGAGTACTTTATATCATAATTCTAAAAATCACCTGTACAAATTCTATCCTCATCACACTCTGAGCAAATTCATAACAAGAATACAGTTTCTTTGAAATAATATGAAGCCAACCCGGTCTGCTTGGTTGAAACAGTATGTTTTCGATTTCCTGTGTTTTCAAATATTTAAATTAAAAGATCTGATAAATACATTCTTTAAATCATCAGTTACTGATATATAAAAACTGTTCTGATGAAAAAGCTGTTTTCCTAGGTGTTTTATATCAAAAATCAGGATAAAGAACACTGTGTATTGTAAGATATTATTTCTATAAATAAAATATGTACAAAATTATGTTTAAGAAGGAACACAAATGTCAATTGATGGATAATTGGATACACAAAATGTGGTATAAACATACAATGGGATATTCAGATTTAAAAAGGAAGGAAATTCTGTTACATCTTACAATATGGATGAACCATGACAACATTATACTATGTGAAACAAGCCAGTCACCAAAAAACAAATTCTGTGTGATTCCATTTATATGAGGTAGCTAACATAGTTAAATTCATAGAAACACAAAGTAGAAAGGTGGTTATCAGGGGCTAGAGGGAAGAGAAAGGGTGGGAGTTATTTAATGAGATAAAATTTCAGATTTACAAATTTAAAAATTCTAGGAATCTGTTGCAGAACCATATATACTTAACACTACTTATCTACACACCTAAAAATGGTTACAATGGTACATTTTATGTGTTTTTTTACTACAAGAAAAAAATCATAAAAATTAGTGTTTAAAAAAATCAATGTATAAAATAAAATAAAGAATTAGAACACACTCATTCTGGAAAGTTATACCCATGGGTATTTACCGCTTGCTTATCTCTTATGGAAGTGTTTTTCTTTTTCAGTAAACTACATTCTAATAAAATTATTCATTTAATTGAGATCTTCAAGTTCATAGCACAGAGGTGTACATGATGCCTGTATAATTCTGAAAATATCCTCAATAATTGCAGTTATATTCCCTTACACATTTTTAATTTTATAAATTTTTCCCTTATTTTTATTTGAATAAGATGTTGTACCCACTTTTTTTTAAGTATTTGGATTTGTATAGTCAATCCCACTGGGTTTCTTTTTTCTAGTTCATTTTTTATTTTTAATTATTATGAATATATGATTGTGGTATATCTTTATAGGGTACATGTGATATTTTCATACAGGGATACAGTGTGGATTAATCAAATCACAGTAATCAGGATATCCATCACCTCAGATATTTATCACTTCTTTGTACTAGGAACAATACAATTTCACTTTTTTAGTTATTTTAAAGTACATCCTATCTTACTGTTGATTATAGTCACTTTGTTGTACTCTCAAACATTATTCATTCTATGTTTTTATACCCATTAACTACCCCCACTTTATTCCCCCTCCCCACTATCCTTCCTAGCATCAGGTAACCAACATTCTACTGTCTCCAGATCAATTATTTTTAATATTTAGCTCCCACATATGAGTGAGAACATGCGAAATTCATCTTTCCGTGCTTGGCTTATTTCATTTAACATAATGTTCTCCAGTTCCATCCATGTTGTTGCAAATGGCAGGATTTCATTCTTGGTGTGGCTATATAATATTCCATTGTGTATATATACCTCAACTTCTTTATCTGTTCATCTGTTGATGGACACTTAGGTTGATTCCAAATATTTACAATTGTGAATAGTGCTGCAATAAACATGGAAGTGCAGATATCTTTCTGATATACTGAATGCCCCTCCTTTAGATATACAGCCAGAAGTGGGATTACTTGATATGGTAGTTGTATTTTTAGTTTTTTGAGGAACCTCCATACCGGTCTCCATAGTGATTACACTTATTTACATTCCCACCAACAGTGTATTTGAGTGTTCCCCTTTCCTCCACATCCTCTCCAGCATTCATTATTGCCTGTCTTTTTGATAAAGGCCATTTTAACTGGGGTGAGATGACATCTCACTGTAGTTTTGATTTGCATTTCTCTGATAACTAGTGATGCTGAGCATTTTTCCATATACCTGTTGGCCATTTGTATATCTTCTTTTGAGAAATGTCTATTCAAATCTTTTGGCCATTTTTAATCAGATTAATTTTTTGTATTGAGTTGTTGGAACCCCTTATATATTCTACTTATTAGATCCTTCTCAGATGGGTAGTTTGCAAATATTTTCTCCCATTCTGTGGGTTGTCTCTTCACTTTGTCAATTGTTTCCTTTACTGTACAGAAATGTTTTAGCTTGGTATAATCCCATTTGTTCAATTTTTCTTTGGTTGCCTGTGATTTGGGGATGTTACTGAAGAAGTCCTTGCCCAGACTAATGTCCTGAAGTGTTTCCCCAATGTTTTATTTTAGTAGCTTCATAGTTTCAAGTCGTAGATTCAAGTATTTAATCCATTCTGATTTGATTTTTATATATTGCAAAAGATAAAGCTGTAGTTTCATTCTTCTCCATGTGGATATCCAGTTTTCCCAGCACCATTTACTGAAGACACTGTCCTTTCCCAACTGTATATTCTTGGTATCTTTGTTGAAGATATGTTCACTATACATCTGTGGATTTATTTCTGAGTTCTCTACTCTGTTCCATTGGTCTATGTGTCTGTTTTTATTCTGGTACCATTCTGTTTTGGTTACTACAGTTCTGTAGTATAATTCAAAGTCAGGAAACGTGATTCCTCCAAGTTTTCTTCTTTTTGCTCAGGATAGCTTTGGATATTCTTGGTCTTTTGTGCTTCCATATAAATTTTAGAATTATTTTTTTCTTTGTGAAGAATGTCATTGGTATTTTGATGAGAAATACATTGAATGTGTAGATTGCTTTGGGTAGTGAGGACACTTTAACAATATTGATTCTTTTAATCAACAAGCATGGAATATCTTTCCTTTTTTTGTGTCCTCTTCAATTTCTTTCATCAATATTTTATAGTTTTCATTACAGAGATCTTTCACTTCTTTGGTTAAGTTTACTCTTACGTATTTTATTTTCTTTGTGGGAAATGAAATTACTTTCTTGGTTTCTTGTTCAAAATCTGTATATTATATTATCTGGGTAGAGAACTCCTTGGACAAAACATTCAAACTATAATACAAGGCTATAGAAACCAAAACAGCATGGTATCAGCACAAAAATAGAGGCATGTACCAATGGAACAGAACAGAGAACCCAGATATAAAATCATCCACATACAGCCAACTGATCTTTGACAAAGTGGACAATGACATATACTAGGGAAAAGAAGCCCTATTCAATAAATGGTCCTGGGAAAATTGGATAGCCACATGCAGAAGAATGAAACAGGATTCATATTTCATACCATTCACAAAAGATAATTCAAGATGGATACAAGACTTAAATGTAAGGCATGAAACCAAAACAATCGTAGAAAAAATGTTGGAAAAATTCTTCTCGATATCAGCCTAGGCAAAGAATTTATGACTAAGACCCCAATGTCAATCACAGCAACAACACAAATAAATAAATGGGACTCAATTAAACTAAAAACCTTCTGCACAACAAGGGAAATAAACAACAAAGTAAATAGACAACCTACAGAATGGGAGAAAATATTCACATACTATACATCCGATAAATGGCTTATAACCAGAATCTACAAAGAACTCAAACAACTCAGCAAGAAAAAAACAAACCATCCCATAAGTGGACAAAAACGTGAACAGAAGCTTTTCAAAAGAAGATAGACAAGTGGCCAATAAGCAGATCAAAAAATGTTCAACATCACTAATCATCAGGGTAGTGCAAATTAAAACCACAATATCACCTTACCCCTGTTAGAATGGCTTTTATAAAAAAGTCCAAAAACGATAGATGCTGGCATAGATGCAAAGAGATAGGAATGCTTACACACTGTTGGTGGGACTGAAAATTAGTACAACCTCTATGGAAAACAATACGGAAATTCCTCAAAGAACTAAAAGTGGACCTACCATTCAATCTAACAATTCAACTACTAGGTATTCACCCAAAGAAAAGAAGTCATTTTATCAAAAAGACACCTGCCCTACAAAGCTCACTGTAGAAAAATTCACAATTGCAAAGATATGGAATCAGCCCAAGTGCCCATCAATTCATGAGTGGATTAACAAAATGTGGTATATATATAACATGGAATACTACTCAGCCATAAAAAGGATGAATTAATGCCTTTTGATACAATTTGGATGAAACTGGAGACCATTATCCTAAGTGAAGTGTCTAAAGAATGGAAATACAAACACCACATGTACTTGCTATTAAATCAGAACTAACCGAGCAACACACATGTGCACAGAGCATAGTAAAACTCAATGCAAATCAA
This sequence comes from Avahi laniger, assembly GCA_963575035.1. NCBI lineage: Eukaryota > Metazoa > Chordata > Mammalia > Primates > Indriidae > Avahi > Avahi laniger. The sequence goes on from CAUYSK010038502.1 coordinate 37,957, forward strand.
GCAAGGGGAAGGGAGAGGTGGGGATGGGTGAAAACCTACCTAATGGGCACAATAAACACTATTTGGATTATGGACACACTTATAACTCTGATTCAAGCATTACAAAAGCAACCCATGTAACCAAAAACATATGTATGCCCTTAGTATTTTGAAATTTTAAAAAATAGTAAAAAAAAATGTAAATGCTGCTCCACTGTCTTACGACATTTAATATTATGGAAAAGTCTAGGGCTATACTATTTTTCTTTAGAGGTATCCTGTTTTTGTTGATTCTTTTTTTGACTGTATATTTGTAGTTTTTTCTTTTTTCTTGAAATTCAGAACATTCACCAGATTATATAGATGTCAGTCACATTTTATTAGTTTGACTGGTACCAGGTGATCCCTTTTAATCTGGAGATTCAGCTATTTCTTAATTTTAGAGATATTTTCTTCTATTATTGCTTCTGTCGCATTTATTCTTATATTTCAGGTACACAGATTAGCCAAATGTTGGTTCTCTATTAACTGATCCATTGTATTTATTATTGATTTTCTTGTTATTTTTATCTCCATGTTCTTTTCCTCTGCATTCTAGGAGAGCTTAAGGTTGCATCAAAAATTACTAATTTTATTTTCTGCATTCTGAAGCCTGATCCCTATTGCTGCCATTTTTTATATGATAGTATCATTTGTTTATAGTTGACTATTTTTGACCTACAAAATAGCAGTTTAACACGGTTTAAACTAATACACAAATAATTACTGCAACATTGATGGTGATGGCAGCAAACGAGAAATACAGTAAAGATCTATTAATATGGAAATGATTTAATAAACTATGCCACATCCACATCATAAGCTACTATGCTACCATTAACAGAATTGTGGGAATTTTGCCAAATCTGCCAGGTAATGACAAATAAATAAAAGATACAGAAAAATGCATAACATGACAACCAATTTTGTAATATAATAACCAAATAAAACCTGTGTGTATGTATGCACATGTTTGACTTAGGTGAAATGAATTTTGAGAAATATGGAAGAATATACACTAGGCTGTTAATTTTGGTTATCTTTGGGGAAGTGTAAATGAAAACAAGGAGAAGAGAGAACAAGTCCCCCAAAAGTTGTTCTTAACAATAAAGAAAGCATTAGACAATGATACCATTTATGAAAAGTTACATATGCATATATGTATACACAAAATAAGCCACACAAAAGGATGGTCATCCTAAAAGTGGTTATTTCAGGGTGGTGGAATTTTAAATACTTCTGACGTTCTTCCTCCATCCCAAAACACACGCATATCCTCCATTAAAAAACCATAGATATCACTCTCATGCCTCCAAACACACACAGCTTAAGCTAGTTTCTAGTTCAGTAATCTAAGAGCCTAAAGGAAATGGACAAGAAGCCAGAGCCATAATCAACACTGGTGCAGAAACTTTGTCTCCATTTCCTCTATTTATTTTCTGCATCCATGGCCAGATTCAGACTGCCCCCTTCACCATATGATGGTTTCTACATCATAGTGTCCTGCTACCTTCCCTTCTAGTCCTGGCTCTTTCAAGAGCTAAGAGTTTGTTAGATCCAAGATTTCTTTTATTTCTTGTGAGGTTGGGATTCTTTAAGTATGGAGTTACAGGACGTCACCCAATTTTTAAACATTTTTCCAATTTTGTCTCATCTGTACTCTATTTTGACAATTCCTTCCTTCTTTATGTTCCAGGCTAAAACAAGTATATTTTTTAAAATTTCCTTGATCCTTTGGAATATCCCTATTTCTTAAACTGGGTCGCTTTTACTTCTTTATTTCTAAGCACCATTTCTTTAGAGCTCACCTTACCTATCTAGAATCCTAGGCTCTATTTTGCCTTTCGAAGCATCAATTCTGGTAACTCTTGCTACAAAGATGTTGAACACTGCATTTTACAGAACCTGGAAAAACTAACCAATCTCAATGCCTTCAGATTGTCATGGCCCTTGAACCACATTTAAACTAGTAACAAAGCTTTAAAAGCTTCTACTCATCTTTAATACATGCCCCCTGAGCCCTCAGCATGACATCCTCCCACCTCATCAATGTTTTATGGAATCTAAATTAAAGACTGTTTTCAAACTCTTAATTGTAAAGCATTACTTTCAATTTTCATAATAACCAAGACCAAATTTAGCTTCTGGGCATCACTTAGGCTGTTCCTAGTTGTAGAGAGGCAAGGGCTGTTTAAACCTATAATCTTAGTTTCAATCCAGACTCTATAATTTTCGGGAATGACAGCCCTGACAGGAAAATGTCTGGAAAGACACAAACCTCTGAGTCTCATAACTCTGCAAGAGGCACTTGTTGACAGATTTTGACAAACAGGCCCCAGGGAGTATACACTGGGGCAAGATTCCATATGAACAGGACACCATCCTGTTTGGCCCCAGCTTTTTCAAATGTAGGCTTCTATGCACTATCTAACCCTCACCTTTCACCTTATTGACACTGGTCTCCCAGTCGCAGAACACCATCAGGCAGATAAACACTTTGTCTGAATTCAACTGCACCTGTGCAGTAGAGATCTTTTGCCTACTGGGCTCCTGCATGAGTGAGCTATAGCATGAAATTCTGGAAGTGAATTGAATGGACTCCAACCAACTTGGATGAGTTCAAATCATTTCATTTCAAACTGGTCTTCACAAGGTTTTGGCAGTCCTGACCAATTTGCGACTCAACACAGGTAGCAGGTACATGGAATGAACAAAGAGTTAAGGTAATCCATGTTTCAAAAAAGAGAGTGAATAGCAAAGTCCTAAAAATTTCTCCTCACACCTCTAAATAAAAATATGTCCCTCACAGACCTGCAAAGAGTCTTGAAATTTCCACCACAGGAATTATTCCTTTAGATTAAAGGTATCAAATGTCTGTTAAAATTTAACCAGGCAACCCAGAAAAGGTAATTCAAGCCATTATTAAAAGCCTTAGGGATCTAGAGGGATTTGTTTGCTATATTAGTCAGTTTCCTAGAAAAAAATCTAGTAACACCACATGTTTATAAAATACTTTATAACCTACACCTTGTTCCTATTTATGTTCATATCACATAAACGAAATAGGTAAGGAGGACCTATTATTATTCTTATTTGGTAAGAAAATTGAGACTCACAGAGATAAAGTGAACATCTGGCCAACAACTGATGTCTGCATTAAGAGTGGGTCAAAGGATAGAGAAACTTTGATAGGAGACAAGGGATCTGGAAAGATCTTGAACATCGGTCAATAGGCTAGGGTAGGGCCCCATCGTGAGAACACTAAACAAGCTGAGACTGAATATCTGCTTAGGTAAAGAGGAAGGAGGATGTGTAGACAAAAAAGACCAACTTTTCCCACTCCACAGCTGTGCAGGTTGGCTCTGACAGTGTCCTTAGGAGCATGCATATCACCTTTTGACCTTTCTAAAATATACCATGCCATAAGATTGGGTCTACCAGTGTCAAAAATAATAAAAATAACATAAATCTACTCTACTGAGAATTAAACAACTGGGTTCTTATCCTAGCTCCACTAATTACTAGCTACATGACCATTCACACATTTTTCTACCTCTTTGAACACTGGTAAAAGAAGAGTAGTCATAGGTAATTAAAAAGCTGCTGCACAGCTTTGCTATAAGGATCAAAGAATGTATTGGAAAGCTCATTGCAAACTTCACAGTGTTTACATAATCTTTACCAGAAAGGAAAATCTTCTGACCACTTCACTGCTGTGAACAAGCATAGAAACTGAGCATACCATAGATACTATTGTTTCCAAAGACAAGGTTTAAAGGAACATACTCAATAACAACATATGAAAGGAAATCAATCAATACAGGCCAAAATGTTCTCCTCAGTGGGTAACTAGAATTGAGAATTAGAAGTAAATGAATTTAGACTCAAGCTAAGTTAGAGAAAATTCCCATTTCACATATTTGGTTTTATTGCTGGAACTGGCAGGACATGCAAAAGCTAAAATTGAGACAGTATCAGTGAGTGGTCTCAAAGTCTTCATCTACATTAAAGACCAAAGCCCGCTTGATTTCTTTAAATCAAATCCATCTCATGCAGACACTCAAACTGAGTGCATCCTACCACTGACTGAAGTAGAGAACTGAGCCCAGGATAGGAGACACAGATAAAAAGAGTCCAAATTTATAAAGGAAGGTTGGCATCATAGGCACGTGGTTTGTACTAATAAGAGAAGTTGAAACCCATAGTTGAGGAGTGCTAGGAGTCAACTAGAGAGACAGAAAGCCAAAATTAAACTCTTTCAGGCCTACACTACAGGGACAGTATTGGTGAGCAGCTTAGGAACTTGCCAGAAGATCAGGTATTTAAGTCTTATTTGCTCGCTTTTACAAGTAACCTCCTATTGCAGTGGTTCTTAAATCTGGAAGAACATTACAATTACCTGGTATATTTTAAAAGAAGCCAATGTCCATACATACCCTCAGAGATTTGGATATAATTACTCTGTTGTGTAGTTTAGGCATTGTTATTCTATTAAGCTGCCCATGGGATTCTAATTCTAGTGTGAAGTCAGGTTGAGAATAATTGTGTCTAAAATTGGTTTAAATAGCCACCTTAAAGTTTGATTTGAACAGCATTTCTCACTCCTTGTGTTCTTTTAACTCTTCCAATTGCTAATGGTATCCAACAGGTTGCAAGTGAGGTGAAGAAAAAAGGGGACATTTCATATTTGCTCATCAAAAGTCCCTTAATCTCTCTCCTCCATTCTTCTGTGATCTCCTTGCAGTTTTTATCTCTATCAGAACATGCATCCCACATGTCATATATCATCACTAGGAACTGAATATCGTATTTCTCCACCTAAGACCTTGAACTAGGGCTTAGCTGTCCCTATCTCCCACTCTGTACCAATAGGGAACCCACACAGCACTTTAAGAGTCAGTGTTTACTGAATTGTTCCCGACCCTGCTGGATCCAACTCTTACCTTATAGATGAAACAGTGAGGGAAAGGGAGATGGTGGGATGAGAAGGAAAGAACATGAACAAAGAAAGAAGATAATAGCAGAGAAAATAAAAGTACAAAAATGGTTTGTTCCCAGTCCAAAACTATAAGAAGAAAATTTTAAAGCTCGAAAAGACCCTAAAAATCATCTAATCCAGTTTCTCAAAGAGTTATCCTTAAGCCATATTGAACCTTTGAGGTGCTTCTTAATATGAGGCCTCCTGGGCCTCATCTAAACTGACTGAATTAAAGGATAAAGAAATGGAGGACCAAAAATCTGAATTTTAACACATTCTTTTACATAGTTCTTATGTACCATAAACTTTGAGAACACCTAGTATAAATTCCCTCATTTTTCAGTAAGGAAACTAAAGTCCAGAGAAAAGAAAAAGTTTAAGGTCATCAGCTATTAATAATTAGTTGGAGAGAAGGGCCTTAAACCTAAATTCCCAGATCACAGTCTAGTCTTATTTCTACTATCCTATGCTGATGTTGCCTGTGCTGTCAGTGCCAATGAATACGAAAATCTAGGCTCCCTGAAAAAAAAAAATGGACCAAGATGCATTCTACTTCTTCCAGAACAAATCCCTACCCAGTGCATATTTCCTCAGATTTTCTATGCCTGTTTTCCAAAATACATCTCTAATTAAAAACAGCAACATATAGACATTGACCTAGGGAAAGAACTTATGAAGAAGATCCCAAAGGCAATCACAGCAACCACAAATAGCTTCCATAATTGCCCATATATTTATCTTTGCAGAGAACTTTATTTCTCCATGTGGCTTTTAGCTGCTGTTCAGTGTCCCTTCATTTCAACCCAGAGGATTCTCTATCATTTCTTTCAGAGCTGGTCTCGTGGTAACCAGCCTGCTCAGTTTTTGTTGATCTGGTAGTGTCTTAATTTATCCTCACATTTGAAGGAGAGATTGCTGGGAATAGGATTCTGGTTGACAGTTTTTGTGGTTTTGGCTTTTTGTTTTTTGTTTTTTCAATATGTTGAATATATCCATCCACTGCCTTCTGGCCTGTAATGTTTCTGATAAAAAATCTGCTAATAATGTAACTGATAATCCCTTGTGTATGAGTCACTTCTCTCTTGACACTTCCAAAATTCTCTTTGTCTTGGCTTTT
>CAUYSK010038506.1:0-48094 GCA_963575035.1 Avahi laniger
AACTCTTTAAGACTCAATTTTTGTCATCTATAGAATAGGGATAATATCTGCTTTATGTTATGTGAAATAATTTTGAAAAAATATTTTAATGTAAAAGCTGTGTTTTATATAATCGTAAACTTAATTCTGTACCTGGCCTAGTGCAGGACACGTAGTTATCCTTAACTAATACTTGCTTATTGGTTAAATGATTATAATATGCAGATAACATGGTAAATCGTATTTAGATTTCTCCATTGTGCAACATAAAGAATTTATTTTTCATCGTAATGTGGAGATTTCTTCGGTCCTGCTTGCTCGGTTTCCAAGAGTCCTGTCCATTTATACATTTTATTGTTTAAAGTTCAGTTATTAATATTTGCAGAGTTTTTCATGAGTCAAGTTTCAGTGTGTCTTCTGAATTCTCTGCAAACCCAATTCATTTTCTCAGCAAAATTAAAACCCGATTTCTAGTTTTATAGCAGACCCAGCAGACCTATATCTGTGGGAGCATATTTAAGCTCTGGGCTAGTTTAGGTGAGGAAGTACCTGAAGGGGGGTGGAACGAAGTGAGTAAGAGCCACAGCCTGAGGCCTGTTGGCCACTTCTCCTTCTGGGAACCCTCGTCTTTGACTCATGTTTAGCTACCTGGCTGTCCCGGAGCTTCAGTCCTGCCACGTCTCCAGCCCCTGCACCTGTGCTCGCTCACCACGAATAATGAGATCTCCCATGCCTGGCCTAGACCTGACGGCTTCTTTCTCTCCCCCTCCTTCAATAATGACTCTAATTTGACTCCTTTTTGTTTTACTTATGGGAGACCTACAATACCCTTTCTCTAATGTGGGGTTTTGACTATCATCCTCAAAGCCGTGGAAAGATCTGAATCTCACACCCCTGAATCTAGCTTTCACATCTGCTCTTTGCTCTCGGTGGAGAGAGGGTCCAGCCTCGGTTGCTCTCACAAGTGCTGACCATTCCTGTGGGTCTGAGACCGTGTTTGCCGTTGCGTGCACAGGGAGACAGTGCAGCACTAAGGTTGCAAAGCAGGGACTCCGGATTTAGGCCACCAGCCTCTGCCGCTTCTCTGCAAATTTGGATAATAATACCACCTTTCGTGTAGGCTTACAATACTTTTTAAGTGAAATGATCCATCTGAACTTCTCGGCTTAGCATTTGTTGAGCACTTACAAATATATATATTTATATTGTTCTCAATGGCTCCAAAGTATTTAAAGGGCATTTTTGGAACAAAAGGCAATTTTTTTCCCCTTGGAAAAATAAAAATGTCTACTAGTCAGAGTATATTCGGTGGAATAATTTAATATTCCATCAATTATAGAAGATGAAATGTAATTTATTATCAACCAGGATGCCTCGTGCAGAGAATTATTGAGCCAAAAATGTCAACTGAGTTCCAGATGTGTGAGAGGGACCTCACCCAGAATCTGGAGAGATACAGCTCCAACTCTAGATTCATTCGGAGAATGACCACCCACACAATACTGATGACGACTGTACCTCAGTCCCGTGATTGGGAAGGTCCTGCAGACACTGCACCGAACCGGGTGAGTGACCATTTCAGTGGCTGATAATCGGTAGCAGGTCGGGAGCCACAGGAGGATGGGCGGTTCGGACTGCACCCAAGACAGGAACTTCTCTTCTTTGATTGCTGGGCTCAACACCTGGAAAACAATGGCAGGCTGAGATGTCATTTTAGGGATACCTCTGTATTTTCATCTTCTTTTCTGACTACTTCTGTCAGCTCTGCTGAAGAAGTTTATCATATGAAAAGCTGAAGATAAGTCTACCTCCTAAATTTGGTTGTCTTAGATGCTGTGTGGAATGGGTCTATAATTTAAATCAGTCAGCAAACTCTTCCAGTGGGTCTGCCCCCAACTCCAGGGATATTTTCATGGCACTCACCCCTTGGAAACAGCTGCGGGTGGCACTTTCCACAGAGCACAGAGCGTGACTCTCCCCCACGACAGTTGGTATCTGCAAGAGGCAACCTCATGTCAGCTGTTAGGAAATGGAGAAGTATGTGGCCTTCCGAATCAGCTCACCTGAATGGTGGTGTTCACAGCCGTGGCGTCGCTAGTATTTGGTGCCTGAGAGCAGAAGTCTCAGTCCAAGCAAACAGAATAAATTTGTGGGTTTTCTGCGATGTTTGGGTTGAGGCAATGAATGAACAAGTGGGAAGAAGAGGAGGGAGGAGGGTGAGGGAAGAAAGTCTGACAACGGGGCAATAAAGGGACTGTTTCCGTTGTTTCACTTCTTATAACCCCAAATTATTTTAAGCTCTCCTTGCCCTTGTTCATCTATAAAATGCAGATCACAATGTTACTGTCTTAAAGTTTAGGATGGTTTTAAGGAAAACCTTTCCAAACACTCTCAAATGCCAGTCTCTGAGCTAGGGCAATAATCATTATCTTCGTTTGAAACAAGGAGCGAAAGGAAATGAAATTAGTATGTTGAAGAGATATCTACACCTCCATGTTCAGTGCAGCATTATTAACAATAACCAAGTTATGGAAACAACCTAAGTGTCCATCAACAAATGAATGGATTTAAAAAATGCTGTATGTTTACATAACAGAATACAACTTAACCTTAAAAAAGAAGGAAACTCTGTCATTTGTGACAACATGGATGAACCTGGAGGACAACATGCTAAGGGACAAGCCATGCCCAGAAAGGAAGACAAATACAAGGGGGATCTAAAACCATGGAACTCGTGGAAACACAGTAGAATGGTGGTCACCAGGAGCTGGGACGTGGCGGAGATGAGGTGTTGATCAAACGGTACAAACTTTCGGGTATAAGATGAATAAGTTCTGGGAATCTAATGTACGGCATGGTGGCTATAGTTAATAATACTGTATCGTTTACTTGAAATTTGATATGAGGGAAGATTTTAAGCGTCCTCACACTCCCCCCCATGGGAACTATGGGTGGTGATAGATGTGTTAATTAATTCGACCATGGCAATCATTTCACAGTGTTTACATATGTCAAGTTCTTGTGTTACACATCTTTAATTATACAATTTTTATTTGTCAAATAAATACTTTAAAAAAATAAAGGGTGATTGAGATGTGATATTTTGCTCAAGGTCAAAATTCTGCACATTAGCTGCAGAATTGAGGTCTCACTCTAGGATGCTTTACTGTTTGTTGAAGGGTTTTTACAAAGCTTGTCATATCCTGACCTTACATATATTCCTTTGGCTCAGTCTACTCTCCCTCAGTGGTTTCCATCTTCCAACCACAGTCACCATAAGGAGTTCAATTACGGGACTAAGAACCTGTTGTGACTGCCAAGACGGCCAAGGACTTGGCTCTGACATCATCTATATGCACAGATACATGTACCTGTCACCTCCATTTATTCCCATTTGGTCACGGGTCCTAATTTCATGTCTGATGTCTTCTGTGCACAAGCTGTCAGCAGGCCTTGCCTGCGAACTCAGAAGTAATCTCAAAGACTCCGTGCTGAGTCCATCAACTGGAATAAACATTCTTCTAATCAGGAAAGTGGCACTTAGAACCTCTTTGCTGACAATTAGCCCGGCAGAAGTCAACAAACATTTGCGTAATAGTGACAAGATGGCTTGTACTTTAAATTGATAATAACCCTGCCAGTCGGACATAAGTAACTACTCCTTATGTTACTTGGCCTTTGTCTGAAAAAATAACTCATTACTCATCTTTTGCCCAGCGAGTGCTGATGAACTAACTGGACCGCTTATTTAGACTGTTGTGTTAATTCAACACTCACCCTCCTCTGGTGTCCTTGAGGCCTGGGGAAGGAGTTTCACTTCGACTGTAAAATAAGGGAGATGGATAACATAGGCTCCATGCACCAGCTCTGTGATTCCGACACCAGCAAAAAGAAAATTCACTTCTGTAGTGAGTTTTAACCTACATTTTGGCCTATAATTGTGTGCGCAAAGATTTTGCGGATGAATTGCCTATTTAATTTCTTGCAGGTGTTCTAGGAAGCATTAACTATAGCTAGACGGCTGGCAGGCACAGGCAGAACACCACTTGAAATAATAATTATGACACTTGGGGGAGGATTTGAATCACGTGGTGGAGCCTGGAATTTTCTGTGGGAATCCATCTATGACTGAGTCCATAATGGAAGTTAATGGGAGGATAATTTGCTGTGCAAATCTCTGCCTTCCCAATGCTTTGTCAGGAGCGCACTAATGCACGGGGTGTGTGGAGGGAGGGAGGGGGAGTGCTGTGCGTGCTGCTGGTTTAGTAGCTCATTGACCTCAGTGGAGCCTTGGAACGAGGGCAGATTTTTAGGTCCGTGGGAGCAGGTAGTCAGAAGGAGAGCACAGAGAATTCTACCAGAGAAGGAAAACGCCCCTCAGTCCGTCTCCTTTCATCACATCTGCTTTCTAAACATGCTGGTCTTACCAGTCTGATTGCATACACGAGTGGATAGATTGGAAAAGCCTCCGCTGTGGTGGCTCCCTGAGAAATGCCTGGGAACCAGCAGAAAACTGGTCGTGGGATCCATGCACTGCCACAACCACCAGCACAGCTTGGAGGTAGCAACATCTGATATTTTATTAATAACATTATAAGTTAAAAAGAAATCATTGCTCCATTTAAGAAATATGAACGTCTTCAATATTGTTTGCAATTTAAGTTTAAGTTAAACGTTTAAGTTAAATGTTTAAGTTAAACGTTAATTATTGTGATCAATGTGAACATAAAATACTTATATTAAGAACAAATCAAAGTGAGGGTAATTTTGGATAGGTTTTTCCAAATCACACCACCTATCCTAGAGATTTTGATGATATTTCTCTTTACCCCTCCCCTTCCCATTATGACTATTCCCAGTTCAGAATCCTTGGTCCAGACTCAGGAGAAAAATGACAGAAAGTTACCAAGGCTTCACAGTACAGAAAACCTAATTGGGAAATTTTACAGGGGCTGGACAAACAGAGATGTCCTTGAAATAAGGGTAGGAGGCACAGTGGGACAATTGCACTTACACACAAGCCAATAGGGAGCCTGCTTCGCTCATTTGCAGAAGTTCTTGCTTGGTTGTGTTATTTTACATCATTTAAAAATATTTAAGAAACGTATTACTTTAAGGAGGTTAAATGCCCTTGCCTGGTAAGGATAAAAACAATATCAAATTTGTATAATATTTTCTTAAAACATAGGAAATGACGGACATCATAATGATTTGAGTATTGAGTATTGCATTTCATCCGTACTTTCATTAAGCATTTGTTGAGCCGTTTTAGTATCAGACATGTTCAAGGCACTGGGATATAAAGATGAATGAACTATAATTCCTACCCTTGAGAAAAGGGTCTAGTGGGGAAGCACCCAGTGCAATTCGACAAGTGCTATAACAAAGTGATGCAGAGGGAGTTACAGAAGCTTTGAGCAAGGAGGTGACTAATATTTGAATGATCTTGAACGATGAGTAGTGTTTGTCAAGTGAAAGGATAGCAATGGTGTTGTAGGTAGATGGAACCGCAGGAGTCAGGAATGGAGAACTTGGTGCGTGCCAGGGACAGTAAGGATTTTGATTATGCAGGAGTGAAAAGAGCATAAAAAATGTAAGGCAAATGTAAACACTTTGGAATAAGCAAAAGAGACTACTGGATTAGCTTTTCAATAATGATTATCTGAACCTATAGAGCTATGCATCATTGTCTTTGACTAGGCTAGTTTACAGCTCTGCAGAGATTTAAGTTATCTTGTAGAAAACTGACAGGAATGCAAATAATTCTTGTCTGTAGACATGTAAATAATTCTGTCCAGGCAAAGGGACAATCCTCCCTTTTCCCCCAAGCCAGCTTTGCATCCACCTTCAAATTCACTTGAATATTCCTAGTCTATCAGTTTGTTCTTTGGTCTTTTTCCTTTGGACTAGTTATGATATCTTAGAGGTACCTTCTTTTAATTAATGAATTAGATTTTTTGACAAATGTTCATTTTGTATTTGTATGAGAATTGTGATTCTGCTTCTTTTTTAAAAGAGAAGGATCGGGTCAAATCATGAAAGCTTTGCTTACTTGCAGTGCCAAGGAATTTAAGCTTTATTCTATAGACATGAACAGCCAGTGAAGAATTTTAGGCATGGGGGACGTTTGCATTTTGGAAAGGTCACTGGCTGCAGTATGGAAGAAGAGTTAATGAAGGGGGAGGCTGGAGCTGGAGACACCAGTTAGGACGCAATGGCTACAGGTGAGAATGAAGTTACTGGGACCTGTGCTCAGTGACAGCAGTGGCTACAGAGAGGAGAGGTTGCAAGGAGAGCTAGATAAAGGTAGGATTGACATGTAATCATCAGATTCCTTAACAATAAATGTGGCTAATGTACCTGAAACAAATTTAGGATTCTTAAGTATTAGGGGTTTACCTGCTGTAGGTCTGTTAGCAGGTTTCTCAAAACCTTTCGAGTCATGCGGGCCCCAGAATCACAACCTCTTCTGCTATTTTCTGCATAGAGCTGAAAAAGAGCTGGACAGGTAAAGGAAAAAGAAATCTTTAAATCGAATGTTTGTAATGTATCTTCAAAGAGTGTGTGCTTCGAATGAACAGTCTCTGTGGGTATGAAGGGAAAGGGAAGGGTAAGTTATATTCTTGATTATTTGCTTGCTATGTTGAAGGCCTCCAGCACAAGATGTTCCAGTTTGGTAAGTAATGAAAAGCCATTCCCATCTCAACCCCTCGGTAATTCAGTGCGTCTATGATGAAGATCATGAAATTGGTAAATGGAAATGTGAGGGTCTTCCCAGTCTTTAAGGAAATAATAATTACTGGTGTCTGGATAATTCCTAAACAAATAAATATCAAGAATAACCAGGAAATGAGTGATTAGGAAGCATAAATCTTGAAAAATTTTAAATTCTCCAAATGTTAAACATATTTCTTCAATAAACACACAAGTCATGCTGAGTGCGTGCTGAAGAACAGGAGCCGTTGTGACAGGGACGGATGGGTAAAGAGGACAACAGATCGGGGGTGTGGGGTCACTGCACTCAGGACACTCAACACTGCTCTGTATGTTACCTCTGTATTTTGTAAGAGGGCTGTCCCCTGAGAGGGCTATTAGGGCGGCAGCCGCAGGTGCGAGCTGGAGAAAACCTGTTCCTGTGCTGCGTGGTGACAAATCACAGAGACAAGAATGGGAAGGCGGGGTTACTGTTGGGGTAGTGGTTTATAAAGACTGTAACTATTAATGGGTGTTTCTCACATGGAGCTATAAGTTCTAGCTTTTCATGGCCTCTTTTCCTGGATCTAGAATTTAGCAGAACAGAACTTTGAATTAACATATTTCACCATTCATTCATTTGTGCATTCATTCATTCAAAAAATATTTATGGGTGCCTCCTCTGTGCTAAGCACTGTGCCAGGCACCAGGCATGCAGGGGTGCACCCTGTCTTCACGGTGCTGATAGTCTCACTTCCTTAGGACTCAGCTGCCTGGAAACCAACAACAGAAATAAGGACCAAAAGGCAGGCAAAAGGAGCAAACATTTATGCAAAAAAAAAAAAAGAAAAAGAAAAAATTACCAATTCACAGTTCCTCACTCAGAGCCTAATTCCCATTTGCAAAACAATTTATCGAAGGCAGGAGGACTGTCAAGACAGGCATGGATAGTAGAAATGACAGTCAGAGGCTCAATGTGTAAGGAGGCTGAAATCATGAAAAAATAACTTGAGGTGTTTATATATTATTTGCAGAATTAAATAAGTAAATAACAAACTAGAAAAGGAAATAACTGTAAGGAATTTGTCCAATGGTTAAAACCATGCTTGCCTCTGGAATGCAGGCTGATGGGTGATATTTCTTCTTCTTTACTCATTTTCTCTGCTATACAAATGTTTTGTATTCACTATGATTTTTTAAAAGTTCATTCTATTGAATGAGTCATAAGGCGAACCAAATTGAGGAGGGGGCAGAGGAACATAAACCCTACAGCTCAGCAAAACACACTCACACACACACACACACATTCACACTAGCGGAACCACTGACTTTAGAGCATAAGTGATCAGCCTTTGCCATGGTCTACATCGGTTTATAGGTTAGCCATCCATGCACAGCATTCAACCTTATTCTAGCCCAAAAGCAAAACAAAACAAGACAAAATGTGATAGTGCATTACAAAGAAATGAGCAAAGAAATAAGCTATCAGCAACTCAGGAGCAAAGTATAGTTTTTCATATACATACACACACACACACACACACACACACACACACACATATATATTATAATTGCCCTAGCAAAGGGTGTGCATGCTTCTCTAAGAGTGGAAGTGAGTTATATGAAAGAAAGGGTGATGTGGAATTTTACCCCTTTTTGCTACCCATTTGTGCTATGTCATTTATATTAGTAAAGCTGATAAGCATTTAGTTCTTTGTTCCCCTCCTGAATGAGGAATAAATGTGTGAAAAACAAACACACATTTCTTACATACCAAACCTCAAGCAAACATTAGACAGCACCAAATGGTAAATGACCAGTGGCAACTAGGCATTACCCTTGAGGTCACACTGTGACATCCACACCCTCACCTGTCATACATTGTAATGAGAAGGCTGAGAGTGAGTTCTGAGGCTCTGGGATGCACCTGTCCTGGGTTTTCCTCCCTGGCTCTCTGAAACAGCTCTTGGAGTGCCTGCAAAAGCTGCTGCACAGAAAGGGAGCGCTCCCTGGCTTCCCAGAAACTTTGCCGTAGTAGGACATGCTGAATCTGGGAGCTGTCAATCAAGTCCACTGTAGGAAGCAAATGAAGAATTAAGACTTATTTTCTGATGGGAACAAATAAAGCAAACATCACTTAGTATTTAATTAAGATTGTCTTTTTCCTGGAGCATTTTTTAAAGGGATTTAAAAATGACCACTATTTGGACACATATCTCTTGTGTATAAGTCAGGCATTACTATTCTGACAGTCGAAATCATATGGAAAAGTGCATCTGTTAGTAAAGCCTAGTCATAACATTATTACAAATACAATTTCTAGGATGTGTTTAGAATGAAGTTAAAAGAGGGAGTGAGAAACTTGAAAAATAAGCCTTCCAAGGAAGTTAGGACACTGCAGTGAAAAGTTGGGAAAACATTTTTATATTCTTTATTAAATGGATTGAGCAAATTTACCTTTCGTGTCCAAATATGGTTTTTCCTGTCTGCAGACGAGCTTCATAAGGAATATGGTGTGTTAAAATGCAATTGCCATAGTGTGAAAACTCTAGTGATCTGTATAAAGGAGCAATTGCAGAATTATCAGACTCTTCAGGGTAGGACCTTTTTTGATGTTGGTTGCATCAGTATTATCTAGAGAAGGCACTTCCTAAATCTAGAGTTGCTTACAAAAAATAATTGCTTATTTCTTATACTGAATATTTTTTTTTTACCATCTTCTCTTAAAAATTTTACAAGGCAATGAATAGAAATAAGAATGTCATAGAGCTAACCGTATAGTTTCTGGCAGAGAGAGGATGACAGACAAAATTAATAAACAGCCACTTGTACCATCTGAGAGGTGGGGATCTCAGAAGCACCAAGAGCTGCTGGCATTTACAACGCTTCAGCCTGTGACATGATAAAACCCTGTGCTTCTCTCTACTTCATAAATCAACCTCACAGATAAGAAACCTAGCAACTGCAATAAAAATTTTTATTTGTTTTCTGATATGCTTTTAAGGGGAGAGTCTAAGGAACAGAAGAGAGGGTTTTGGGAATGTGACTTAAATGAAAACCTGGCTGCAGGTGGTGGAGGCCATAAACTGTTTTATCATTAAAACCTATCACCTCGGCCTGGCATTCTGAACACAGGGCGTTTTTGTCTTCTGCTGAGAGTTCTGTATTACAGCAAACCAGATAATAGTGGCGTCCATTAATCTCACTGCAAGATTTATGCAGCCAAGTGCTCCAGATCCTGCTACTTGGAGCTCTTGTCATGCTTTATCTCAGTGTTTGGGACTTTTTTGTTTTCAAATTTTTGTTTGGATATCTTTTCTAAGCAGAATTTTTCAGCCACTGATTTTGTGTGCTGTTAATATTTCCCATGAGCATTATTTATATTCACCATTTCTGATGCCAGGGATAACAAGGAGTTTGAAAATGTACATCTTCAAATTACCCTGTTGCACATACCCAGGCATTAATGGTGGAGACTTACACGAACAATTGCTGCTAACTTTCCTTAATGGGAGAAATTCTCTGGGAAAATAGCATAGTTTAGAGTAAATTTTTAGCGAATATATTCTGCCTTTTGTTTAGTCCTGGAATAATAAATAATAGTTACGAGTGAGTTTATTTGTTTAGAGCAGTGATTTAAATAAAACTTTTTTTTAAAGCCAAAAATCCCTTCTTCAAAGGAAACTGATACAGAAACATTGTATGGAAAACAGAGAAATGCAGCATGGTCCTTGTCCAGGATGTGGTCTTTGAATCTTCTTCCCACCTTTGCTAACCCTTTTGAGCCCTGCCTCATACCCATGTATGCTTTGTGAAGCCCAATTTGAAAATCACTGGTCTGTCTAACATTTTAGGCAGAAGGAAAAATATAGAAAAATTTCAACCGTCAGTAGAAATGTCATATATATAATACAACTTCTTTTGGTCTGATATGATAAATTTTATAAATTATTTCACATGAAATGATTTTTTTTAATGCAGTAAAGAACTTGTGAAAAATCAATAGTTCTAGATATGCTGAATGCCTGGTCTTTTTCACAGCTGCACTCCAATTTATTTCTTTTTGGAGAATTTTCACAGGATATATGTTTTTACTATATTTTACCTTTTTTTTTTTTTTGGAAACAGGGTCTTGCTCTGTTGCCCGGGCTAGAATGCTGTGGCATTAGCCTAGTTCACAGCAACCTCAGACTCCTGGGCTCAAGCAATCCTTCTGCCTCAATCTCCTGAGTAGCTGGGACTACAGGCATGTGCCACCATGCCCAGATAATTTTTTCTATTTTTAGTTGTTTGGCTAATTTCCTTCTATTTTTAGTAGAGACAGGGTCTCGCTCTTGCTCAGGCTGGTCTCGAACTCCTGACCTCAAGTGATCCTCCTGCCTCAGCCTCCCAGAGTGCTGGGATTACAGGCGTGAGCCACTGTGCCCAGCCTGTATTTTGCCTTATTTTACCTAGATAACAGTACAAGAAGAGAAAATCATAGCATTCAATTAGATATAAATTTAATGCAGTTTTCAGGGCATTCTCTAGATTGTTTTAAAATTTATGGACCATGTATTATTCATTTGATCTTACGTTTGCATGTTCAGATATAAATAAGAGGTACAACTTGAAAATGCAAATCTTATGTAGTAGAAGGAATTTAAAATTTTTACATTTAAATCTATAAGTTTAGGTCCCAAACTATTTTTTTTTTTTGTAATTTTATTTTGTGTCAATATTGGTATCCTGAAAAGGAAACCAAAATTTTTTTCTAGAAGCCAGGTGGAAAAAAATACCAAAAAAAAAAAAAATCCTCTTTCACAATTGTCTTCTATTATCAGTCAGTGAAGCTTCGTGGGGATTGAATGTCCCTCCCCCAACATCTTCTTGGTCACGAATGGGCTAAATGCTTGGTTCAGCCTTCCAGAGTCTGGCTGTCACATGCACAGGGGGAGTTTGTGTTTTCTCTGTGAATTTTACATCACACGTAAGGAGCAGATCGTTTCAAGAGAGCCCATACTTACATTGGCACAGAGTTTGCACTGATCGTAACTTGAAGGCTGTTCTATAAATGGAATTCTCAATATCATTAAGAGCATCTGTAAAGAAAACATGAAATATATGGATAAAGGACTGTCTCATTGTATAAATCCCACATCCTGAAGGGAATCCTAGAAATCATGCAGTGCTATTTTATTTTGCAGGTGAAGAAATTAAGGTCTAGAGCTCTTTTTTTTTTTTCTATCTGGAAACAAATAATAGACTTACAGTACTCCTGGGCTGCAGGTGACCCTAGAGAACACCCTCCAAATTCAGCAAATGGAGGAGTCCACAGGAAAGTGGCGAGTGTTCTTCCATCAATCTGCTTACTTTTTGTATAAAAAGGCAATGCCTTTTGAAACAAATAGGATAAAAAACTATATGTAGAATATGAACTCAGTTTTGTTAATATATTTTAGTTGTATACGTATTTATGAAAAAGACCCCAAAGCTATCCATCCACTGATGCATTTAGCAAATATTTATTGAGCTCTTATTTATTGGCTCTGGCATGATTTGAGGACCCTGAAATATAGCACTTAACTAAACAGATAAAGAACCCCACCCTTGGGGAGCTTAACTTCTAGTGCCATCTGCAGTTAACAGTGGCCATGTCTGAGTGCTCAAATTATTAGTGATTATAATTATTTTCTTTCTACTTGTCAATATTACCTAAGTTTTCTATGAAGAGCATATGTTATTTTTAGAATCATAAAAAGAATTATTAAGATAGCTTCTTTTGAGAGCTACCCATCACCAGCAGTACAGCAATGGCTAGCATTTCTGAGCACTTGCCGGGCACGGAGTGTATGGTTGCCCAGTTCACAGTGTGGAGGAGAGGAGAGAGCTCTGGAGTCAGCCATAGCTACTTCCATTCCTTCCTTTTTCCTCTGGGGAAATTAGTTTACTTTTTGATCTTCCGCTTCTTCATCAGATAAATAGGGATTATAATACATTCCTCATGGGGTAGTTGCATAATTTAAATAAGAAAATGTAGGTAATGCACTTACTAATATTGTCTCTCTTACTTCCCTTGAGGAACCACGATTTTAAATTTGTTTCATCGATTCTTCAAATTTGATTTTCATTTAGTTCAAGAGACATATAACAATCTCACAACATAGCTTTTTGTTGTCTCGTAACAGAGCTTTTTGTTCCCTAAGACTGATAGAATCAATCTTCGTATCTAGAAAAAATAAAAACTACAGAGTAGATCTCACCACTTATTCATATTAACTTTAATGTCATTAAATAAAGCTTTATAAGGTCTTACAAATTTATTGTTTATTTTAGGCACTTAAAATGGCCCATTCTACCTGATTAGTAAATAAAGCAGTGTTTCTCAAAATGTGACTCCTGGACCAGCATCAGTGGGGAACTTGTTAGAAATTTGACTTCTAACAAAACTCTAACTAAAGTCTTCACACAGGCTCTTTAACAGGCCCTTGAGGTAAATCTGATGTAAGCTAAAGTTTGAAAACCACTGGTATAAAAGGAATTTATTGATTCTGGTCTTTATGATTAAGTTGATTACCGAAGGTCTTTGCAAGAGTAGGTGCAGTGGAGTCAGAGGGGGTCAGAATCGAATTGCAGAGGATTGAGCAATGAATGTGAGGTGACGAGAATTCATAAAAACAGACAACTTTTCAAGATCTTTAATCCGAAGGGAAGACAAGAGAGCTGTAGCTGGAACAACACATAAAATCAAAATTGGTTTTCAAAGGGAGGAGAGATTCCAGAATGTACATATGGGTCAGGGTGGGGAGCAAGGAGAGGGGAAGAGGTTGAGGACTCAGGAAGTGGGGCCCACGTGGTGTTTGACATACAAAGTCCTTTTTGGCGGGCGCATGTTCCCTTAGCCACCCAACATGCATTTTTCTTTCTTCTGGTGAACCACTTCCCCCTAATCTGCGTCCATAAAATGCTAGTGGTGTTAATTCCAACTCTCCCATTTCCAGGGTTGTACGTGGCCCAGGCCTGGCCTGTCAGTGAGTACGTCATCACCCTCCCCAGAAATGGGCACATAACCAAAGTCGGGCAAATAACACACTGATGAGACTGGGTTCAAGGATTCTTTGTTCAAGTTATGGGGGAAGCAGACTTATTTTTTTCCTGTTGGACTTGAACTTGGAATAATAGATTGAAGCAACAGTCACTCTTGTCAGGGTGTATCACGTGAGAATGAAACCAACACACAAAGGTGAACAGAGATGAACTTGGAGAGAAACCACTTCCTGGTCACAGTGTCTGAGCCCAGTGTGAGCTAGTCCTTCCTTGGGTTATTCTATTTAATTTATTTTAATTGAAAAATAACAATTGTATGTATTTATTATGTACAGCATGCTGTTTTGAGATATGTATACATTGTGGCTAAATCAAGCTAATTAACATATACATTACCTTATATACTTATCATTTTTTGTGGTGAGAATGCTTAAAATCTACACTCTTAGCAATTTTCGAGAATATAGTATATTGTTATTAACTATTGTCACTATGCTGTACCATAGATCTCTTGGTTGGGTTGTTAATTATATAAGATAATAAAGCCTATTTAAGCTAAGTTTTTATCACAAACAACTGAAATATTGCTAACTGACTAACAGTCCCGAGGTAAAGACACCAGAAGGAGGAAAATGCACAGGTGAAGGCAGCAGCCTTAGCAAGAAGCCATCTCTCATTCCCCGAGAGGAAGAATAAAAGGGTACGAGGTGAGTGTGGGGAGATGGTCATGTCCAAAGACTTCTGTTTTCCGTATGAAGTAGAGGACAAGTTCACTCGCTTAGAGTAAGGAGGAGGTGGTGTAGAAAACCTGAGAAATAGTGAAGACTTGGACTAGTTATGGGAAGTGAAAGTAGAAACCAGTCACAACTTTTGGAAAGAACTGCCAAGCAACTTTGCATCTACATTTCCTGTGATGACAAATTCCAACTGGAAAGAATTTAGACCCCGAATGCTCATTCTAAGGCAAGGTTTTCACATACAAGCAAGTTTTGAGACCAAGACTTACTTGTACTTATTATGCTGAGGGGAATAAGCCTTGAAGAAAGTAAAAGTACTTTCAATTTAACTGATTAACACAAAACGCAGGCAATTTGGAGTTAGCATCTCTGTGCTGGGGGACTTTTGTGACTAGAAACAGCTAGTTTTTCAGCCTTGGCTAAACGGACCCTAAACAACACCAAACAAGAAATTTCGTGGTGGAGTTCATTGAGTCAAATGTATATGGCAGGATAATTTGCAGTGGTATTAATTTTTTCTTATTCTTGCAGCAATGGGAGAATTTAAATGTTTCCTTGTCCAACCTGTGTGTGTTCCAAGGTCTAAGCTCTCTTTGCTCCTTTGGCAGATCTAACACTTTTGTGTTTAAGGGCCACCCTTGAAATCAACCCTACTTAGGCCTTCATCTGAAAGGACAGACAGGCCCATCAAACAATTAATCTGGACTTTTCCTGAAGGGGGAGAGGCTGGAACCTGGACAGGAAGTTGGGAGAGGCCTGACTGGGATTGGAGGTATATGGGGTTATTTCCAGGGCTGCCCTTATTAGCAGCGCCCTGAGTGGAGGGAATGGCTGTGTGGCATAACCAGGGAGACCAGCCACAGGTGTGGCAGGGACTTCTGTGTCCAGTCTTGACATAAAATCCTGTATCTTCAAGTGGGCCCCCAAACCAAAGACAAAGAGCATAGCAAGTGGTGGCCACATGGTACCTCATATCGGGGCCTGTTCAGGGTAACAACCTTGCGGGTTCTGTCTGTCTCCAAAGGATAGATCCTTCTCAAACTCAGCCTGAATTTCATACCAAAGAGCAGTGACTTGATTTTGATTTGGAAAATGATGTTTCTTGCCCTTGAGTGTTGTGGGCTAAAGGTCTAGGTGTTATACACACAGGTATTGCGTGCCAGGCACTATGCTAAGCCATGGAGGGGGTTACAGTGCTGAACCAGGCCAGACCTGTCCTGAAGGAGTAGGCCTCTCCCTGAACATATACTGGTCCAACGACCAGTATGCAATCATGAGTTGAAGACACCCGCCTCAGGGGAATGTGGGCTGTGCCTAAAAATTGTCACCAAAACAAGAGATCTTGTTTGAAAACCCTTCATATATTTTTTTGCTTCTTTTTCCAACAGCTGCAAACATATCAAAAAACCTACAATTTGCTCTAAATCTTTTGTTATTCAATATCCTTATGTTTTAAAAAATGTTTAGTGTTCAGATAAGACTCCAATGTTACAGAACAGGAGAACTCAGAAATACCTCTGCCCTATGTCTGGAGAAGGAAAATAAATTGAGAGTAGGCATAATAGTGCGGAAGTATTAATAATTAACAGAAATGTAATGCCTAGCCTACCCCGCGTCCCACACCCCTTTATCCCATGGAAATCGGCCAGTTTTTGTGCCCTGGTTCCTCCCAGATGCACCAAATGGATACAGAGAGTCAGCAAACCAGGGGATCTGAGAGTTCCCAGATGCTGCTCTTGGTGGAGGAACCGCTCTGTAGCTGCTCTACCATCTGGCCCATCACACTCCTGTTAAGTTATGCTTTGCAGCCTCATCTGATGAAGTCATGCAGCATAACGGGGCAAGCTGTGATGCAGTGCCACATGGAAAATGAATGAAGATCCCAGGTGACCCACCGCCAGACCTGCTTCCTCGAGGCTGCTTCCTCAAGGCTGAAGTTTTAAATTTTTTCTGATGGTGGAAAAAAACTCAAGAGAGAAAGAAATTACTGGATGTATCATGCCCAAAGCTATGAACAAAGCAGTTTTATATACTTAAGTAATAACAAAGCTACATGTGTTCTTGTGCATGGAAGCAATTTGATTGGGAAACAGTTTTTGCTTTCAATGATTCTTATTTTTGCTTAGCCACATAATGATGTTAATTTTACACAGATACTAAGATGCATGCGATAAAATCTCTTTCAGCTGTCCATCATCTAGTTTGATGACTCAGAAATAGATACTTTAGGCCAGTGGTCCTCAGAGCGTGGTTCTAGGCTAGCAGCATCAGCATTGCCTGGGGACCTGTTAAAAATGCACGTTCCTGGATTCCACCCCAGACCTACTGAATCACAAACTTTGCAACATTTTAACAAACTCACCAGGTGACTCTGATGCACATTAAATTTGAGAAACACTGCATTAGGGAGAGGAAATTGAGCTCTGAATGGATTACCTGCTGCTTTGCGTTAAGCATATTAATACGAGGGCCCAAGTTTGGGAAAGCCAAAAATAATTTGAATTATTCATAATTTTGTATAAAACAAATAAGATTAACAATTTAGATTTTGGCAAGAGAAATAAGGCTGCAAATAGATCCAGCAATAAAAATGTCACAGACCAGACCTGGGCCTAACTTGGCATTCAGAGATGTTGGAAGAAAGAGGAGCTTAGTTTCTCCATACTCATTTATCAAATATTGATCTGGTGACAACTGTGGGACCTTTCTCCCAACTCTGAGACCACATAGTGCTGTGAACTTACCCCTCTTGTTAAAATATCTACAATGATGTCATTTGATTAGTAAAACATGAACATAGATAAAAATAAGATAAGATACTTTTTTTGTATTCGTATAGTAATTTAAAATGTAATTATATTGATATCAAGTCTTTTGTTTAATTATTTTTGATGTTTTGGAGACAACAGACCAAATGTTCCTCAATACATGATGGATTTCTGTTTAGAAGAGAGAGAAAATCAAGTCACTTTAACCACCTAATAGTTTCCCTTTCAGCCAGAAATTTGCCAAACGTTTACTCTTTTGCAACTCACAGGTCTGAAAATACAACATCTGTGCCTAATTTTTTTGTTTATAAACTGTGCTCAGAAACTTGACAATAATACTCACCTTGTTTATCTGGGTCCATTTCACAAATTTCCTAGAAGGACAGATGGCAAGAGGTCCTTGTAATCAGAAATGAAGCCAGGCGTGGTGGTGCAGGCCTGTAATCCCAGCTACTCAGGAGGCTCAGGTGGAAAGATTACTTGAGCCCGGGAGTTCAAATCCAGCCTGGGCAACATAGTGAGACCTCATATCAAACAACAACAACCCGATAATTTAGCAGAAGGTTTTGCAGTGGAGGAATGAGCGCTGGGAAAAAAGGCAACTAAACAAATCATTTTACCTGGGAACAATAACCACAGTGTGTTCAGGGAGACTGTGAAATCTCCTGGGAGATAAAAAAGGAGGAACACAAGGGTAGAGGCATTTGATACCAGCCATGCTTCTGAGAAAGCTGAGAATAGAATAGCTCCTGAAACTACCTGAAATACCGTGAGCACTTAGAACCTTCAAGTTCATATAATTTTAAGAGTGGACTATATTCTCACTTCCAGAAAATGTAAATTTACTTGAATTTTAAGAGCTAAACTTGAAGCTCTCAATATTAAATTTCTAATAACACTATGCTAAATAATTCTACATATAAATTTCTAATAAATACTATCGATTTGTTACATATATACATATACATATATGTGTATACACAGAATTCAGTTAATATTTTTAAAAGAGTAGCCAATTAGTTATCTTGTTAATTGTTTCATGTTGCACCTATTGTTCAAACTATACATACACACACACACACACACACACACACACACACATGTATGAAAAGTCTTCAAAAAGTTCATGGAAAATGCATATTATAAAAGAAAACTATACGTGGATTTCAAAATTTTCTTTGCACCAAAATAAACTCATACTAACTTGTTACAACACATATGAACATGATCTAGTTTGAGACACTAAGAAGGATAAAACATCAGTTTGAAAAGAGCCCCATCAGAATAACATGAATGCTGCTAAAATTGATGCAAAAACGAACATCAAATTTATGGTGAAGCTTGGGTGGAAAATGGTGGAAATTTGATGCTTTAAGAAAGTTTATGGGGAAAATGTCCCAAAGAAATCAGCAGTTTACAAATGGATAACTTATTTTAAGAAGAGATGAGACAATGTTGAAGTTGAAGCCTGTAGCAGCAGATCATCCACATCAATTTATAAGGAAAACATTAATGTTGTTTGTGTCCTAACTGAAGAGGACCAACAAGTAACAGTAGAGACAATAGCCAACATCATAGATATCTCAGTTGGTTCAGCTCACGCAATTTTGGCTGAAAAGTTAAAGTTGAGCAAAGTTTCCACCTGACAAGTGCCAAAACTGTTGTTGCACCCAGATCAGCTGCAGATAAGAGTATAGCTTTCAATGGAAATTTTACACAAATGGGATCAAGATCTTGAAGGATTTCTTCAAAGAATTGTAAAAGGAGAGGAAAAATAGCTTTACCAGTATAATCCTGAAGACAAAGCACAACCAAAGCAATGGCTACCAAGGGGTGGAAGTGGTCCAGTCATAACAGAAGTGGACCAGTCAACAGCAAAGGTTGTGGCAACAGTTTTTTGGGATGTTCAAGACATTTTGTTTGTAGACTTTCTGGAGGCCAAAGAATGATAACATCTGCTTATTATGAGAGTGTTTTGAGAAAGTTAGCCAATGCTGTAGCAGAAAACACCCAGGAAAGCTTCATCAGAGAGTCCTTCTCCACCACAACAATGCTGCTCGCAATTCTCTCACCAAACAAGGGCAATTTGGTGAGAGTTTTGGTGGGAAATCATTAGGCATCCACCTTACAATCCTGATTTCATTCCTTTTGACTTCTTTTTGTTTCCTAATCTTAAAAAATGTTTAAAGGGCACCCATTTTTCTTCAGTTAATAGTGTCAAAAAGGCTGCACTGACATGGTTAAATTCCTAGGACCCTTCGGGCATGGACTAAATGGTTGGTCTCATTGCTTACAAAAGTACCTTGAACTTGATGGAGCTATATTGAGAAATAAAGTTTATATTTTTTATCTCTTAATTCCACTTTCCCATGAACTTTTTGAAGTTCCCATGAGTGTATGTGTTTGTGTGTACACATATACATAATGTTATATTATATATATTCACTTTCGACAAGAATGGATGATGCTATAAGAAAGCTTTATGTTGTTCTAAGAAAGAGACACATTTGTTAACATGGGCAGTTAAAAACTGTTTTATAAAGTTACATGATAATTAAATTTAAATAATACTTTACCCACCTTCTGATGAATGAATTAACAAGACCACAGATTATTTCGGCAGACAAATAACATTGTACAAAGAGAGAAACTAAAGCAAAATGTGATTACATTAGTTCTTTAAAAATATGATAGCAATAGTGGTAATTCGAAACTTGCCAAAACCTAGGAAGGTTTTAAATGTATTCAGGTAAGATTTGTTCAGAAAAGGTGGAGCATGAGAAATCAGATTAGAACTTTTCTTGATGTAGAAACGCTCTCCCAAGCTCTTCTGGAAGTCCCCGGGTGGGCCTAGAAGGCTCTGGCCTCCCAACCAGTCAACAGTACAGCTGGAGATCCGCTCTATCTGCCTCCATGCCAGGTCCTTACCTTTGTTAGTTTCTCCGGAGAAGTATTTTAGTTAAACATTCTGTATTAAAGATTCAGCAGTTCTGGAACAGGGAAAAGCTGAGTAAAAACAAATTTCCAGATATATCATTCTGATGTAGAGTTGATTTCTTGTTCTAACTGCCCAGAAAGTGCATGCAAAACAGCAACATTGGAGCCTGCACTGTTTTTAAGGGCTCACAAAAGTGCATTCATTAATAATGAGGATCTTGAATAATTTAAGGCCACTTCTACACTGCTGTTTCAAAGGGCTACTTTCATATTGGTTTCGTGTAGAGGAGAGGAGAGTAAAACATCTTCTGGGTGCTCCTGAGAGCAGAGCTTACCACAGAGATTAGGAAACAGTCCGAAGGGCTCCATATCCCAGATAACCACTATTTTACCAACCAACCCAGAAAAGACCTAGGAATGGAATCGAATGCATTTTATTAATTCTTTTATAAACACAGAGGTGTGGTTGTACATTTATCAAAGGTGCTAAATATAATGCAAGTCTTCAAATGGGTAGTAATAATTTGTTATGGATGCACATTTCCTCTTAAATTTTAAGTATGATCTAAAAATGTCTTATTTCTAAAGAAGTTTAGATTAAAAATAAACCTGTTCTAATCCTAATTGGGTTTTTAAAAGACAATGTCACATGAACCAAATATATTAGAACTTTACCATTAATGTCTTCAGGCTGCTACAGAGGTAGGGAGTTGATTTTAACATGTCTTTCAATAAACTTTCAAACCCAAAACAAAGATGTGTACCATGAGCCGAAGTGTCTGAAAGTCTAGGTCCCAATTGATGTATTTAACACAACTATGAAAAGTGTACACAGATCCACTCTAGAATGTCCCATAACAAAAAAGGTTTTGAAAAATGAATATGATGTCCAAGTACAGCCAATTTATTATTTTCTTTTTGAAATATATTAGTATCACACTGTTGGTTCCTTAAAAACTGAAAGTTGAGACATTTAAAAAAATAAGAATTGATAAATAATGGGGCAAGAATGGGACCAAGTGGAGGAGGGAATAATCTATCATTTGTCTTTGACTATATAAATCATTTTTCTTTTCTGGGAACAGATGAGACAAAAATCTAGGAAGAGAGCAAGTCTATCTCACACGAAATCTATACCTGTTTGCTGCAGACTCAAGGCTGAAATTATATTTAGAAGTTTTATATTACATTATATCTGTATCAGGACACATCATCATATCTGAGGCATCAGCAATTAGAAGGAGGCTTGAATGTTTTTCTGAGTGCTGCCATGTCCAGATTTGAGCAGATCTCTGGCACTGACTAATTCTGTGGATCAAGAATCATGGTACCAAAGAAAACACAAACGAACAAAAAAGTTGTCTGAAGTTCCAGTTAAAAATAACATGATTAAATAGACAAATGTTTAAGTACATAAGAATGAATTTGGGCATGTTGGAAAGTAGTTTAAGCAAATGGGCAATTGATAGTCCTGAGCTCTTAATGTGGCTGGATTTTGGACAGGCTTAGAGGAA
Source organism: Avahi laniger (assembly GCA_963575035.1). Classification (NCBI taxonomy): domain Eukaryota; kingdom Metazoa; phylum Chordata; class Mammalia; order Primates; family Indriidae; genus Avahi; species Avahi laniger. Next base: position 21,655 of record CAUYSK010038506.1, read on the forward strand.
ATATCCCAGGATCGTTTTGGTTTCACTTACTTCTGTGAACCGGAACTTTGTAGTGACTGCCGCACCCCTAGGTCTATCAAGCTCAGAGAGACCTAGTCTAGTGAAGACTTTTTATTTTCTTTTCTTCTCTTCCTGTAAAATGTTTTAGGTTATAAATCAAAAGGAATTATTGTAATTTTACAATATCATAAACAACTGCTGAGGTGGTATTTTTTTTGCTGGCATGGCTATAGTTCCTGTAAATCATAGTTGGTAGCTGACACTGTCTTTACCTTCTGAAACAGCTTCACCTTGAGGAAGCAGGGAGGAAGAAAGTGCAATCTTCCCACACGATTACAACTTGCCCTGGTTGGACATATAAGTTCCACACCAGCCAGAAACTGAGCAGTCTCTCCTTCTTGTGTATAGGTGCCATTTCTGTTCACTCTCTCTGATGGCTCCTTACATATATGAAGGAGGATTTACATGTATGTACATACATGATGAATAGTTTCAGAGAAAAAATTAAGTTACTAAAATTGACTCAAGAACAGAAAACCTGTACCAAGGAAGATATAGCAAATGAACTTAAATTATAATGTTCTGAGCCCAGACCATTGTATGAATCAAATCTTTGAAGCTTTAGAAAACAAGATTCTTATAACTTTGAAAATGGTTAGAAGGTCTACAAGGCTACCAAGTTTATTTTATGAAGCCAGCAAAACATCGAATACCAAATGACAAAGCAATCATAATCTCTTTCTTTCTATTTTATAATACTCTCACATAAAAAACATAAGGGCCAATGTTATTTATAAATATAGATGAGAAAATCCTAAATTAAAAGAATAATTTACCATAACTGAGTAGGTTTCATTCTAAGGATATGAAGATGCTTAATATTTAGGATTTGATAACATAGTTTAACTAATTATTAATAATAGGCCCAATAAGAGAAATCAAGTGATAATTTCAGTAGATGTTGCAAAGATTTGATATAATAATTATTATTTTTTATTTTTTATTTCAGCACATTACGGGGGTACAAATGTTTAGGTTATATATATTGCCTTTGCCCCACCTGAGCCAGAGCTTCAAGCATGTCCATCCTCCAGAGGGTGTGCACCGCACCTATTAGATGTGAATATATCCATCCCCTCCCCCACCACCTGCCCAACACCTGATGAATGTTACTACTATATGTGCAGTTAACTGTTGATCAGTTAATACCAATTTGATGATGAGTACATGTGATGCTTTATTTTCCATTCTTTTGATGCTTCACTTAGTAGAATGGGTCCCAGCTCTATCCAGGATAATATGGAGGTGCTGGATCACCGTGTTTTTGTGGCTGAGTAGAACTCCGTGGTATACATATACCACATTTTCTTAATCCACTCATGTATTGATGGGCACTTGGGTTGTTTACACATATTTGCAATTATGAATTGTGCTGCTATAAACATTCTAGTGCAGATGTCTTTTTTATAGAATGTATTTTGTTCTTTTGGATAGATACCCAGTAATGGAATTGCTGGATCAAATGGTAGTTCTACTGTTAGCTCTTGGAGGTATCTCCATATTGCTTTCTACAGAGGTCGTACTAGTTTGCAGTCCCATCAGCAGTGTATGAGTGTTCCTATATTTCCGTATCCACTCCAACATTTGTTGTTTTGGGACTTTTTGATAAAGGACATTCTTACAGGAGTTAGGTGATATCTCATTGTGGTTTTGATTTGCATTTCCCTGATGATTAGAGATGTTGAGTATTTTTTTCATATGTTTTTTGGCCATTAGTCTATCTTCTTTTGAAAATTTCTGTCCATGTTCTTTGCCCAGTTTTTGATAGGGTTGTTCGATTTTTTTTGTTGCTGATTTTCCTGAGTTCTATATAGATTCTGGTTATCAGCCTTTTATCCGATGCATAGCATGCAAATATTTTCTACCATTCTGTAGGTTGTCTGTTTGCTCTCATGATATTTTTCTTGGCTGTGCAGAAGCTTTTTAATAATTATTATTTTTAATTAATTACTTAAATTGACAAATTAAAATTGTGTGTGATTACTGTGTGCAACATGATATTTTGAAATATGTATACTTCGTAGAATGGCTAAATCAAGCTAATTAACATATGCATTACCTCACATACTCATTTTTCGGGTGACAGCACTTAAAATCTACTCTTGCTAATTTTCAAAAATAAAATACATTGTTATTAAACATAGTCACCATATTGTACAATAGATATATATTTTTTAACTGCCCTGCCCCTACAATAGATCTCTTGAACTTATTCCCCCTGTCTAACTAAAGTTGTATGTCCTTTGACCAACATCTGCCCAACTGCTTCCACATTCTCACCTTTGGTGACCACCATTCTACTTTCTGCTTCTATGAGTTCAACTTTTTAAGATTCCACTTATAAGGGAGATCATGCAAATATTCATTTTTCCATGCCTGGCTTATTTCACCTAACATAATGTCCTCCAGGTTCATCCATGCTGTCACAAATGACAGAATTTCATTCTTTTTAAAGGCTGAATAGTATTCCATTGTGTATCTATACCACATTTTCTTCACCCATTCATCTGTTGATGGACACTTAGTTGACTCCACATCTTGCTTTGTGATGTGCTGCAGTGAACATGGAGGTGCAGATATTTCTTTTGACTTAATGATTTCATTTCCTTTGTATGTATAGCCAGTAGTGAAATTGCTGGATCATATGGTAGTTTTATTTTTAATTTTTTGAGGAACCTTCATATTCTTTCCTATAATGGTTGTATTAATTTATCTTCCCACCAACAATGTGAAAGGGTTCCCTTTTCTCCACATCCTCTCCAGCACTTGTTATCTTTCATTTTTTTGTTAGTAGCCATTTTAATAAATGTAAGGTGATATCTTATTGTGGTTTTAATTTGCATTTCCCTGATAATTAATGACATTGAGCATTTTTTTCATAAACCTGTTCACAATTTGTATGTCTTCTTTTGAGAAATGTCCGTTCAGGGCCTTTGTCCATTTTTAAATCAGGTTATTTGTTTTCTTGCAATTGAGTTGTTTGAGTTTCTTATGTATTTTGGATAATAGCCCATTATCAGACATATGGTTTGCATATATATTCTCCCATTCTGCAGGTTGTCTCTTCATTCTGTTGATTGTTTCCTTTGCTATGCAGAAGCATTTTACTTTGATGTAATCCCATTGGTTTATTTTTTGTTGTTGTTGTCTGTACTTTTGGGGTAATATCCAAAAAGTCATTTCTCAGACCAATCATGGAGATTTTGCCCTATCTTTTCTTTTAGTAGTTTTAAGTTTCAGGTATTATGTTTAAGTCTTTAATACATTTTGACTTGAATTTTGTATATGATGTGGAATAAGGGTCTGATTCCATTCTTCTGCATGTAGATATCCAGTTGTCCCAACACCATTATTGAAGAGACTGTCCTTTCCCCATTTTGTGTTCTTGGCATCTTTGTTGAAAATCAATTGACCATAAATTCATGGATTTACTGCTGGGGTCTCTGTTCCATTTCTCTATGTGTCTGTTTTTATGCCAGTACAATGCTATTAATATTTTGATTACTATAGTTTTGTAGTATATTTTGAAGTCAGGTAGTGTAATACCTCTGTCTTTGTTCTTTTTGCTCAAGATTGCTTTGGCTGTTTGTGGCCCCATACAAATTTTAGGATTATTTTTTCTATTTCTGTGAAAAATATCACTGGACTTTTGATAGGGATTGCATTGAATCTATAGATCACTTCGGGTAGTGCAGAGATTTTAACAATATTCTTCCAGTCCATAAACATTGGAAGTCTTTCCATTTATTTGTGTTTTCTTCAATTTCTCTCATCAGTGTTTTATAGTTTTCAGTATACAGGTCTCTTACTTTCTTGGTAAAAATGTTATAATTATTATTATTGTCTTCTTCATTTTACTGAAGCCTCATTTATTCTAAACTGTATTAGTGGTAGTTGTGTATTTTGTGGATTTTTCTAGGTGTTATCACTTGTAAATAATTATAGCTTGATCTTTTTCCTGTTGTTTTACATCTTCTATTTCTTATTTCATGGCACTGGACAAAGTTTGCAGAATAAGTTAAACACATAAAAAATATGACAACAACCCAGTTAGAAAATATAAGAGAAAAATTTAATTCATAATTGGACAAAGATTATAAAAATATTTAGGTAGAAAGCTACTAGAGGCTATGCTTTTTATAGCTGAGGCTTCTAAAACTATATATCAAAGTCATCAATGTCCTCCATATTGCTAAATCCAAAGTATACTTTTCTACCTTCATCTTAGTTTTTTCTTTTGGAACCCAAAATCTGGGTGCCTAGATGTGTTCATTGCTGTGGGATATCACTGTGTTCTAGGCCCTTTCATAAATTCATCATGATACATTTAACTCCAATCCAATAATCCAAAACTGCAGGGTTCTTCCTTTCTCTCACTCCTTATCTGTTTTTCCCTTCTCCAACATTGACTATCCTGGCTTCCAAAAACATTGACATGATTCATTTGTTCAATATTTAGTTTATCTTTTAAAGTTCTTCCTTTCACTAATTTTCAGTCCCACCAACAGTGTATAAGTGTTCCTCTCTCTCAGGCCAGCATCTATTATTTTTGGACTCTTTAATAAAAGACATTCTAACAGGGGTAAGGTGATATTTCATTGTGGTTTTAATTTGCATTTCCCTTATGATTACTGATGTTGAGCATTTTTTCCTAAGTTTGTTGGCCATTTGTTTATCTTCTTTTGAAAAGCTTCTATTCATGTATTTTGCCCACTTTTTAATGGGGTCATTTGATTTTTTTTTTTTTTGCTGATTTGCTTGAGTTCTTTATAGGTTTTGGTTATTAGCCCTTTATTGGATATATAGCTTGCAAATATTTTCTCCTATTCTGTAGGTTGTATATTTGCTCTATTGATTATTTCCTTAGCTGTGTAAAAGCCATTTAATTCAATCAAGTCCCATTTATTTATTTTTGTTGTTGTGTGATTGTCATTGGGATCTTTTTCATAAAGTCTTTGCCTAGACTAATATCTGGAAAAGTTTTTCCAGCATTTTCTTCTAGTATTCTTATGGCTTCATGCCTTACATTTAAGTCTTTTATCCATCTTGAATTAATTTTAGTGAGTGATGAGAGATATGGATTCTGTTTCAATCTTCTGCATGTGGCTATCCAATTTTCCCAGCTCCATTTATTGAATAGGGATTCTTTTCCCCAGTATATTTTGTTGTCTGCTTTATCAAAGATAAGTTGGCTGTATGTGGATGGTTTAATATCTGAGTTTTATGTTCTGTTCCATTGGTCTATGTCTCTAGTTCTGTGCCAATACCATGTTGTTTTGATTACTATAGCCTTGTAGTACAGTTTGTAATCTGGTAATATGATGACTCCAAATTTGACTATATTCTAGTCTATACTTTCCAAGATATTACTCCCTTTATAAAAATTTCATTGATGTTACTTACTGGTTTTTCTCCTGATTTTAAAAGATTTAGGCCTGGCATGATGGCTTATGCATGTAATCCTTTGGGAGGCTGAGGCAACAGGATTGCTTGAGGTCAGGAATTTGAGGTTGCAGTGAGCTATGATGACACCACTGCAGACTATTTCCCGTGCTTGGAATGCTTCCCCTGTTCATCTCATGACTGCCTCACACTCATCCTCCAGGCTTCACTGAGGTCTTCCATGATGGTTCTATCTGAGGTAGCTTTAACCCATCATTCCACTTTATTCATAGCTTTTAGCACAAAGTGTGGTCATCTTGTTTCGTTATATATTTACTTGTTTATTATTTGTCTTCTTCATTAGAAAGTAAACTCCTCAAAAGCAGAAGCAAGAGCTCTTTTGTCTTGTTTGTCCCTGTATCCTCAGTGCCTGCTTCCTGTACTGCATGAGTCATCATAAGCACTCAAGAAATGTGTTGAATAAATGAATCAGGGAGACTGATTAACATGGTGCAGGGAGAGAGTGTCTTGCCTTGATTTCTGTCAGTCTCTCCTGGGCATGGCTCCATTTTGGAGTTGCAAGTTAATTAGGTCTGAGACCATCAGATAGAAATTATCTAAATACTTCTCCTTGTTCTAACTCCAAGCCTTCTAATTATAATTTGTGTTTCCATGTAGCTTGTAGAGGAAGTGAATGCACTGTTAGGGCTGTGGACATTTGGTAACTTTGGTACTTCTATTTTAAGTCTAAGAGTGGGTAAGTTGACATTCCCATTCTGTCATTAGTCTTGTTGCCTTAGTTATGTGAGGAACATTAATGGTGCCTACAAACTACATGCTAAACCCTGCAAAGGTGAAGAACAGATTTTGGTAGTGGATTTTACCAAGGTGACATTACCTTGACAGATAACCCACTTACTTCCTTAGAAACTTGCTGGTTTTACTTTTCCTTTATACTTCAAAAAAATAGTGATCATTGTTGGAATTTAGAAGAGAGGGATCAAAAATAGTTATTGATTGCAATTGTGTGTCAGGTATTATTCTAGATGCTTAGAAAACATCAAAGAACATACGAGTATCCTTGCCACTGTGGGGCTTTCATTCTAGTGTGGGAGATGGGCAATATACAATAAATTTAATATACAAACAAACAATAATAATGTTAGATTATTGTAAGTGCTATGGATTAAAGTGAAAAGCAGAGCATGGTAAGGAGGTGGAGACTGATGAGAGGGGCAGATTGTATTAGATAGCATGGTACACGTAGGCTTCATTAAGAATGTGAACTTTGAGCAAAGATTGTAGGAAGTGAAGGTGTTCGCTAAGTATCATTTACAGAAAGAGTGTTCTAAGTAAAGGGAATAGTTAGAGAAATGGCTCTGAGGTGGGAATGTGCCTGGCAGGTGTAAGGTACAGCCAAGAGGCCAGTATGACTAGAGCAGAGTGGTATAAACATGAACAATAGCAGTAGGAGAGATCAGAAAGATAAAAAAGTGGAGATGGGAACAGCTCATACATGGCTTTTTGTTGTTGTTAACCTTATATATTTGGTAACTTAACCTTTTTTTTTCAATTTCAAAATATGAAGGGGGTACAAATGTTTCAGGTTACATTGATCATTTGTGTAATGCTTCAGTCCTGGTTATAAGTGTGCCCGTCACCCAAATAGTGTTTGTAGCACAAGAAAAAAACAAACAACCCTATTAAAAAGTGGGCAAAGGACATGAACAGATGTTTCTCAAAAGAAGATAGACTAAAGGCCAAGAAACATGAAAAAATGTTCAATGTCACTAATCATCAGGGAAATGCAAATTAAAACCACAGTGAGATAGTACCTTACCCCAGTTAGAATGGCTTTTATTAAAAAGCCCAAAAACAATAGATGCTGGTGCATATGTGGCTTTTGGGGCTATTATAAGGTCTTTGGTTTTTACTCTGAAGTAAGTGGAGAGCCTCTGCAGGCTTTTCAACATAGTTGAGGTACAATCTGATTCACATTTTAAAAGAAAGCATCACCTTGACTACAGACTAATAATGCTCTGTAAAAAGTCAAGGATACAAGAAGGGAGACCATTTAGGAGGCTCCCCAATAATCCATAAAAGAGAGAGCAGAGGCTTAGACAAAGCTGGTAATGGTCGAGATTACCTTCCAGGAAATATTTTGAAGGTAAAGTCAACAGGATTTCCTGTGATTGAATGTAGAATGCAAGAGAAAGAGAAGTTAAGGATGACTCCAAAGGCTTTGGTTTTAGCAAATACAAGGATGAAATTCCTCTTTATTGAGATTTTGTGGGAGGAGCAGGTTTGGGGTTTGGAAGCAAGAGATAAATTTGAAACATGTTAATTTGTCAGCTATTTAAGTGGAAATCTCAAGTAGCATAGATGAGTCTGAGATTTGGAAGAGGTGACTGGCCTGGCGACATAAATTTGGGGATTACTTGCATACAGATGGTATGTAAAGCCACGGTATTTGGCTAAGACCATTAATAGATGAGTGTAGATAGAGAAGGTAACCAAGGACAGATCTTTGGGCACTCCATCGTTGTAAGGGTATAAGAGGCAGAATCAGCAAAGGAGACTGGATCACTTCTTTGGGAGGAAATGGGAAAAAAACCATGAAATTGTCATGCCCTGAGAAGCAAGTGAAGTAAAAGTATCAGAGACAAGGGAATGATCAACTATGTTGCTATGGTCTGAAAGTTTGTGTCTCCCTCAAAATTCCTATGTTGAAACCTAATACCCCACGTGATGGTTTTAGGAGGTGAGGCCTTCGGGAAGTGATTAGGTCATGAGGGATCTGCCCTTATGAATGAGATTAGTGCCCCTGTAAAAGAGGCCCCAGAAAGCTGCCTTGCCCCTTCCACCATGTGAGGGCACAGCTAGAAGGTGCCATCTACGAAACAAGAAATTGGCCCTCACTGGACGCTGAATCTGCTAGCACTTTGATCTTGGATTTCCCAGCTTCCAGAACTGTGAGAAGTAAATTTCTGTTGTGTATAAGCTACCCAGCTCATGGTATTCTGTTGTAGAAGCCTGAATGTATGTCAAACACTACTGATAAGTCAATCAGGAAGAGGACTGAGAGCTTATTATGGAATTTTGAAAACATGGTGGTAATTTGGGGGGAAGTGGGTGAAAATTTGATTTAATGGCATTGCTTGAGCATGACTCTTGTGTGTTGTTCTTGAGCAAGACATACTAGGGCTTGTGGCTGCTTTCCCAGAGACAGGGAGTATACCCAGAAGAAGGGAGGGCACTGTGGGCACTCTGCAAAACCCTTGTTATGGCCCCTTTGTATAGAAATCATGCTTCTTTGTACCAATAAAGTGAGAGATTGTGATTAGATATCTCTGTAGGCTCATCATTTCTGTCCAGAAGAAATTAATACAAAAGGCAGAGCAGCTGCTCACTGTTGGGAAGGTTACCAGTTTGCTTCCAGAAGCTCAGCTGCAAGCTTGGGTAACCTCTCTGCGTCCTCTGCAGACTGAGTTAGCATTCAGCTCTGGCCCAGGATCATTTTAGAGTTAAAGATGCTCATTTTAAGGCCAGAAAAGGAGCAAATGAAAGTTACATATGACATTATTTCACAGTTACACCTGGTAGGGAGTAGAGGGAATAAAAAGCTCTTTGTCCTATTTCTGTCTCTCAGTGTACTACAATTTTTATCTCCTGAAATAAAAAGACTTAAGTAATGGTTTGGCCAAGAGGGCAAAGGCCATTCCACTGTGTCAGATCTACAGAGGCTTAGTGAGATAAGGTTTGAGAACATTCTAGGCAGGCAAATGATATGCACAAAGGCAAAGAGACAGCAAACCTAAGGCTCATAGGATCGTGGGTGGACCAATTTGAATGGCATTAAGAAATCCTAAAACAATTTATTGGTATTTTTGGAGAAGAATGCTGTGCTTAGAAAGTGAATCCAAACTGAAGTATCTGGATTATAGGTATAGATCAGGTGAATGGGGGAGATGGCTGACTTAGGTGGTGATTGCCCAAAGTCTAGGGCAGTGAGTGACAATGTGTGGTCCCCAGATCACCAGCACCAGCATCACCTGGGAACTTGTCAAAAATACAAATTCTCAGGCCCCACCGAAGAAGACCTATTGAATCATAAACTCTGAAGATGGGGCCCAGCACTCTGTTTTAACAGGTGATTTTGATTCATGCTATTTGTCTCAGTTCAAATTTTCAGAGAGAGAGAGAGAGAAAAAGAGAGACAGAGAGAGAGAGGGAGAATGTGATTGTTTCTCCTTGAGTACGATGCATCTATTTGGCTGAGTCAGTTGAAGTGAGGACATCTGAGCAAACAGGGCCACCCGGGCCCGTGTCTTAGGTCTGGCCAGTGGGAGGAAGCAGGTTCTCTCAGAGGGATGTGTGGGCAAAGATGCAATGACTGACGATTCTATTTTAATGTCGATTAAAACATACCAATTGACACTGAAATATTTCTAAGAAAATACAATTACGAATGAACAAACATGAATGTATACAGGTAGCACAAAATGACTGAACTCTGACTTTTGTGCTGTCACTATTATTTAATTGCCTAGCATAATTGTATGTAAGACTGATGTCAATCTTTCAAATTATTCTTCCCTAAATATAGACGTTCATATACATTCTTTCCATATTTATCATAGTACCAAATAATTTTATATGTAGTCTAATTTGATCTGTGAGGATCCCAGAGTTTTGCCTTCAAAATCTGTAAAATGAAGAGAAATGAAAAGATGTAACTATTTTAAAAAATACATAGAAACATATATTTTTATTAGCTTTTGTTTTGCTCCCTCCTTCCTCCTGTTACTGGATTCTTGTATTCATGATTCAGTAGCTGAGAAAGTGCCTGTGTGAGAGGGGTTCTATGGGGAGATAAAACCGTAAAACCTTTGTTAGGTATTTTCATAGAGCAAAACTAACTCTGGCTTCTTCCCTGACCTTGTGCTACTTCTGTGCGTGTCTCTTCTGGCTCTTTTGCTTGTCATTCTAATTGTACATGCAGCTATACCATCAGCTCTGTTTCCTTTCTTGGCCTTGCTTCTCTTCTGTGCGTCAATTCCACTTCCCCATCATGGGCCCATTCCAGAGCCCAACATACAGTACATTTTCAGAATGAAAGGTGCTCTGGATTGTGTTCATTTTATTGAGCATTTAAATAAAGATGCACAGGCTTGGGTCTATATTCTGTTTGGTCAACCACAGAGAAATCTACCTCAGCCTTGTTTTCGACTCAGTTATATACTTTTGAAATCTGAATGTGTCCATTTTCTTACTTATTCATTCTGAAGGACGGATTTGGTTCTCATCGTCACAGCCTTTGTTATAAAAGTGGGAAACGGGGTCCCAGGACAGAAGGCAAGCAAGGGATATGGGCAGTGGGGAGGATCCGAAAAGAATAGTATCCCAAGGAACCTCAATCCTCTGCTACCAAGTTCCATTTGTAGAGTAAGAAAATACTCATTAACATTTTGTCGAACACCTACCATTTATGGACTCTTGATTCAGTGGCTTTTCAGACGTGGTTTGAGGGGTTGTATCTGAAAACTCCACTGCAACAAATAGAGAATTAAAGTAATAGCTTTTAGTATTTCAAGCATGATTTTTCCAGGTATTCTCATTTTCTTTTCTTGTCCTTCCCATTCTGAAGTTTCTCTGAATGCCATGCTTTCTTATGAGTTGCAAGATGCTAGACAACTTTTATAAGGAGTCTCAACCCATGAAAGTGGCTTGTCTATGGCCCAAGGGGCAATATAAGTAAGATGTCCAGCCAAACGGCTCAGTGGAGCATCTTTCAACCAACCTCCCTAGGAAGCCTTGCCCCCTGACATCATTAATGTTAATCACTGGGCAACTTCTCAGTGCTTGAGAGTTTCCTTCTATTTAAAGAGTTTCAGGTGAAGAATTGGTAAAAATGGAAGCTAAATTATTATTTTTTGATATATAATTTGCATAGGTAGATTAGAAAATATACAATGCTCTACATAAATATTTGCAAGTATTCACATTATATATATATGCAATTGATGCTTAAACAACATGGGGGCTAGGGGTGCTGATCCCCTGTGCAGTCAAGAATCTGCAAATAACTTTTGACTCCCCCCAAATTTAACTACTAATAGCCTGCTGTTGACCAGAAGCCTTATGGATAACAAATAGTTGATTAACACGTATTTTGTATTTTATATGTATTACATACTGTATTCTTACAATAAAGTAAGCTAAAGGGAAAAATATTATTAAAATTCTAAGGAAGAGAAAATATATTATTATTAATTAAGTTGAAGTGGATCATCATAAAGTCTTCATCCTCATCATCTTCATATTGAGTAGGCTGAGGAGGAGGAGGAAGAGGAGGGGTTGGTTTTGCTGTCTCAAGGGTGACAGAGGCAGAAGAAACTCCACGTTAAGCAGACTCATGCAGTTCAAGCCCATGTTGTTTAATGGTCATATATATATATGCAGTTGACCCTTTGACAAAAATTCCCAGATTTTCCCTGTTAAAAAGAATTCCAAGTTGGCTGTCTCAGTCTCTTCCTCTCACCTGCCTTCTGATGAAGATCCTGTCTTGCCATATTGGCTGTTTTGAGCTTTGTAGTGAAGACTTGAGAAGAAAAGGGAAAGGTGGGAAGGATGAGACACAAGGAGCTAGAGCTGACATTAGAGTATTTGGGGGAGAGTTTGAAGTGAGTATGACATGGAAGCAGTTTTTGCATTTTTAAAAAAATATTTGTTGACATTTTCATCCTCTTTCAAACCGTTTTTGAAGAAAAGAAGAGGAGGTATTGAAAAATTACTTCAGTTACTGGACTGTGTTCTTCTGACTACAACGTCATTCTCTGGGAATGCACAGCGTGAGTCAGGACTATGGACACGACAGAGGTTGTTTAGAACACCACCGACTTACCATCTGACATCACTAGATCTTTTTCTTCATCTATCACTGTATCAGAATAAATGCTATTTTTATGTCCTGAAACAAAAAATAAATAAGACATGTTGGGTTTAGAACATAACCAACAACCTGTGAGATGTTCTAAGTCAATATTTTTGAAATTTGGTTGGTCATGACCCATAGTAAAAAATACCTTTTACACTATAGCCCAGGGGGTGCATTTGTGTGCATTTAAATGAAACAAAAAGTTACATGAAATAATACTTACTCTTTCCTAATCTATTCTTACTTACTCTTTTCTCATCTTTTTACTGATCTTTTTCTATTCTATTTTATTTTAGTTCATTGGGAAACAACCCAGTCTTTTTACTCTTTTCTTGACAATTTTATTCTATTTCAATGGAAAAAATGCTAGTGATAAAATTGATTTCATTAACCATTATTTTTTTTAACAACTCACCTAAGGTTATGGAAATATTTTCCACAATAGGGAAAGCACTATAAGAAGTTATATTTGATTTTAATGTTCATTCAGCAAATGGTCCTTCAAACAACCTGATATCAACCCCATTTTCTCTACTTTATCACTACTAAAGTTCTTTAGTCTGCCTAAGAGTATGACTTAGTAGAAGGTCAAAGAACCTAAAATTTTAATTCATCTCTTAAGAGATCCATTCTCACTGGGACTGAGTTCACCATGTTCCTCTGGACAGTGACTGGGCTGCTCGATGGTCCTCTGCAGGGCTCCTGATACAGCCAGATTAGTCCTCTAAGCCTGACCCCATCTAGTTCATGCTTTGTCCTCATTCCCCATCCACCAGTCATAGTGTTAACTAAGTATTTAGCCAAACAACAGATGGTCCCCACCTACCTTCGTAGGTAGGTAGGGGTCATCCTAGCTACTTTTTCTTTCTGCATCCTTTGCCCTCATCCAGCTACCCTACCTACTGTCTTCTCATTACAATTTTATACTATCCCAGATTTGTACTTCCGGTCATGCCTTCATCCCCTGAAATGCCTCCTTTGCCCAAGTCCTTTTCCCTCTGGTGAGATACCTTTGACAGTCTCCTTCCTACCCACCCCTTCCTTTGCACACCTTCTTTTAACTAAATTACACGAATAATTCCTACTCATCTTTCCAGACCTAGTTCCCATGTCATCTCTTCAAGAAAGTCTTTCCTAACACTCCCAGTCCATGTCTAGGAGACCCCCTATGTGGTCATGTGGTCCCATTATTCCCTGGGCCTCTCTCTATAATAGCACTTACCTCTTTTGCTAGGGTCTGAAGTTTATACCTTCCTCCACCCCAAATTCATATGCTGAAACTTAAACCCTAATGTGATTTAATTAAGAAGCAGGGCCTTTGGGAAGTAATTAGATCATAAGGGTGGATCCCTCATGAGTGGGATCAGTGCCCTTATAAAAGAGGCCCAAGGGATGTAGTTCATTCTTTCCCGCCATGTAAGGACACAGCAAGAAGGCACCATCTATGAACCAGGAAACAGGCCCTCACCAGACACCGAATCTGCTGGCACCTTGATTTTGGACTTTCCAGCCTCTAGAACTGTGAGAAGTAAATTTCTGTTGTTTATAAGCCAATTGGTTTTGGGATTTTTGTTATAGCAGCCTGAATAGACTAAGACATCTTTTGGAAGGGTAATTTTCTCTTTGCTTTGCTATTTTCCATGCTTCCATGCTAGACAGTGAGTACTTTTGAGGACAGGAATCATGTTTGATTTATTTTTAGGTCCTTAGCACTTAGGACAGTTTCTTTCTCTTTTTTCCTCCTTCTTTCCTTCTTTCTTTCCCTCTTTCTTTCTTTTCTTCTGGCATATGAAATGAAATCTTAAATTTTTAAGCATAGAGTACAGCTCTGTTAAATATATGCACATTGTTGTACAACAGATCTCTAGAACTTTCTCATCTTACATGACTGGACAAGCACAGTTTCTAAATAAATAAATGTCCATTTGTTTATCTCTAGCCACCTAAAGTCCCAACTAGATTTTAAGATATGATTAAATTTTCTCCTTCCTATGTTATAAGGATTTTTCCTTTTCATCTTTAGATTACTTATTATATACTTTCCTTCCTTTTGACCCGCCTTGCCCTGTTTCATTAAGCTATTTAATGTAACATGTGTATTGACATTTACCTTTTCATATTCTTGTGGTTCCTTTTCCCCCAGACAGTCTGTGTGGCTATAACTTCCCCATTGTGTCCCCGAGTGCCTCTCACCGTGACCAGCAGATAGAAGGTGTTCAATTAATACTTGGTAATTCCTTCCAAAGATTTTAAATATGATCTTATTTTTTAGTATAGAATGAAGGTGATAACTTATCTCCCACTTCATGGCTAGTGGGTGATCAAATCTTTCCTTGAAATGTAGTGTTAATGCTTGGATAAAAAGGGTATTGTTTTCAATTAAGTGTACCTACCATCTGGAACATTTTCTTCCTGGTTGTCATCTGTGGTGGGTAAGGATATCTTTTCATTTCTTTTGGTTAGTTCAGTTTCTAAAAGTCAAGAAATTAAATATTAAATTAATTGAAGAGATTAAACAAACTTCAGACACAAATCATCTCACTGATACGTTAAAAAGCAGAGATCTCCAAACTGCAACAGGGTGCAAGCCTGTTGATTATTTTCAATGCTTTGATTTTGGAATCCCTGGAATAGTGTAAAAACTGTTCCAAAGATCCAAAAGTAACAGAGTCAAGATCAATCAAATATATATGTTAATACGTACACACATACACCTTAACCTTTGCTAATAAAAACACACCATAAAATCAAGTCATTTTCTTCCACAAAAACTCTCTATAATGCAAGTATACATGGGAAATTTAGGACTAATGACCAGTCAATGGAGTCAGTTTTAGAATGACTGCTTGGAGCTCTGTTCTGTCAATTGCAGGAAGCGACACAGAGGGCCTCTAACTTCTGAGAATAAAAGAGTTCAAGTTCTTCACAACCCTCTGTGCCCGCACCCTCCTCCTTCCTGCCACGTTGGCTTGTTTGGTTTGGCTTCCTCCTGGTGACTTGGCTATCAGCCAGAACCTCCTCAAATTCCCAAACCCCACCCTCTGCCCACAAGCTCTCTGCCTCTAGATCTCTCTGGCCTTCCTCCTACTGCCCCGAGTTTGACCTCACTCGGCCCTCTCTGGTTTGGACCACAGGTCCCCTCTGTCCCTTGTCAGTTTCTTTTTACCAGTTAGTCCATTCCAAAAGGCATCAACTGTTTTAATTGGTTGGAATCTATGCCATACTGGTTGTTAAATTCTTTCAATATCACCCCTGCCTGGGCTTTTAAATTTTACTTCTATTTATTATCTCCTTTTTCATCCAGTCTAGACCCCAGTAGTCTATCACTTCGTCTGCTTTCTTGCAATTACCCAGGATTTCCTTGCCTCATCTCCTCCTTTTCCAAATGCAAAGTGAAACAACAAAACTGTACTCATTTTCCATTCCCATAGTCAATGCTGATGACCGAAATCACCTTTGCACCTATTTAAGGCATCAGTAAAGCAAGGATGCAAATATGAGAAAAATCATAACTTTTTGGAAATAATTTGATATTCTAAATAAAGTCAATATGGAAAAACTCATCATTTTGTTGGAATACAGTGTAGTGTTATTTTTATTCTAATTGCGGGGGGGGCAGTACACTTTACTATTTTGGAGTTTTCTGCAAGTCATGCACCTAGGTTCCACTCCTGCATCCAGGCAGCTGGGCATCTTTGCAAGGAATCACACAACTCTACGTTGGAGTCACTACAAATTCAAGGTCTCTAACTTCCACTGAGCCCTCAGCTCTGAAGGAAATTCTGTGCTTTCCCCATGTCGTTTCTCTCCCTTGCCCTTATCGATTACAGTCATGCATCGATTGATGACAGGACAAGTTCTGAGAAATGCATCATTAGGTGATTTCACCATGTGCGAACATCCTAGAGTGTGCCCGCACAAACCTAGTGCAGCCTGCTACACATCTAGGCTGTAAGGCACAGCCAATTGCTACCAGGCTACAAACATGCACAGCGTGTTACTGTACTGAACACTGCAGGCAACTGTAGTATAATGGTAAGAATTTGTGTATCTAAACATAGAAAAGGTACAGTAAAAACACAGAATAAGAGATAAAAAATGGTACTCCTGTATAGGGCACTTATCATGAATGGAGGTTACAAGTCTGGAAGATGCTCCGGGTGAGTCAGTGAGCGCTGAGTGAAAGTGAAGGCCTAGGACATGACTACACTGCTGTAGGCACTATAAACACCATACACTTCGGCTACGCACATTTATAAAAAGATTTTCCTCCAATAATAAATTAACCTTAGCTTACTATAACGTTTCACTTTATAAACTTTTAAATTTTTTAAACCTTTTGATTTTTTTTGTAATAACACAGTTTAAAACACAAATAACATTGTACAAATTTTTTTCCTTTTATCCTTATTCTATAAGATTTTTTCTATTTTTAAAATTAAAATTTTTTTTTTTACTTTTTAAACATTTTTGTTAAAAACTAAGACACAAACACATATACATTAGCTTAGGCCTACACAGGGTCAGAATTGTCGAGATGTCGCTAGGTGATAGGAATTTTTTGGTTCCATTAGGATCTTATGGGACCACTGTTGCCCATGCGGTCCGCCATTGACGGAAACGTGGTTATGTGGCGCAGGACTGTATTTCATGCCTTCACCTCTTTCCTTACAAGCCCAGTGTTCCCCCTAGTCTTTGATCTGGTCCTGCTGCCTGTTTGGTTCCAGCTCCCCCATCCCACACCCTTACGTGCATCTGCACTCACCACCTTCTCTCTGTCTTTCTAGCGTCAGCAAGAAAGACATTTCAGTTTGAAGTTGATCCTGTGCTCGAGTTCTAGGCTGTCTTGTGAGCCCTTTTCCTCACTCTTATCTTCACCCTCTCCCTCTCTAATGGCAGTTAAACATTAACATCTGTCTATCCAGATGTCTATCTAGCCACCTCTTTATATTTTCGGCTATGTAAATCATGCACATGGAACAAAATCCAAAGGCACGAGAGACCACACAATGCTGAAATCTTCCTTCTCCAGCCGCTCAGGCCCTCCTCCAGGAGGTCACCACGGTTAGCAGTTTCTTCTAATTCCTACCAGTTGCTGATGACTCGGTTTCCTCATGTCCAGCTCAGATCTCTCTCCTCCTCAGCTCCAGAAATATGTGTCCAGCACCTATGACACTTTCACTTAGATGCCTCTTGAAATTCTGCTGCTTCTCTTATATTCCTTACCGTAACTGTACCTTCTCAATCATTTTCATGATTCTATTTATTAGAATCAGCACAACAGAGGCATCCAGCCTGGGGCTCCAGCTGCTCCAGACTCTGCCCCACAGGGCTGAGGAGGTCAAGAGCACCACTCCAACCCATTTGTGGCCCACTGTTTGGGATGTTCTGCCTCAGATAAGGACACCATCACATGTCCAGATGTCAAAAACATCGGAGGATTCCTGACTCCTTTGAGCTCCCTCTTATCCTCCATCTTGGATTGGTCAAGTTCCATCAATTGTATCTCTTTTGAATTGAGCTCCATCCCCATGGCCACTGCTCTGGTAAAGATCTCATCATTCCTCTACCTGCCACAGAACTGGTCTCGGTGCTTCTTCCCTGCCCCCAATTCATTCTTCCCATTACAGACAGAGTGATTGTCCTAAAATTAGAACCTACTCCTGTCCCTCTCCTGCCCCTGAATCTTTCACTGATTTTACCAAGAGCGCTGCTTACCTCCCTTCCTCCTGACAGTCCTCACCTTGAACTCTATTTTTTGAATAAAATGAATAAAGGAATTGGCAGTTCTCCACAGGTTCTTCCTTATGTCTGTGCCTTTGCATACATTGCTCCCTCTGAATGGAACAAACCTCCCATTTACTGCACACACCCCTACCTGGTCCTTCTTTCTCTCATGACTCAGTTTGGATGTCACCTCCTCTAGAAAGCCCTTCTGTCATGTCAAAGTCCTGACGGTGCCTTCCCCACTGCTCATGGCACGCGGCATACTCCTCCGGCCCACAGCACGAAGCGCACCAGCTCCATAGCGATACTGGGACTCCTGAGGCGAGGGGCTTCCCTTTCCACTCTAGTCTCACTTCTGCCCTCTCCAGTTCACAGAATTTCTCTCTCCAGCATCATTGATGACCTATGTCACACATCCACTGGGTACTTTTCAGGCCTCATTGTATTCGACGCCCCAGCAGCATCCAACAGTGCCGGCCAGCCCTTGTTCCTGAAACACCTCTGCCTTTAGGTCTTCCACGATATCAGTTTTCTGGGGCTCATCCAATCTCTCTGAATGTTCCTTTCTCACAGTCCTCTGTCGGCTGCTCCTGTTCTACCTAACTATCACAGGCTAAGTTCCCCAAGGCCTGCGTCTCTCACTTTTTTTCTAGATAATTTCCATCATGCTCATGGCTTCATTTCTATTTATGAGGCAACGACTCCCAGTTTGACAACTGTAATCCAGATCTTTCTGAGCTCCAGGAAGTATGCAGTTCTCCATGTGCATTTCCGTTTTAGATACTCCACAGGTATTTCAGAATGAAAATGTAAGAAACCAAACTCATCCTTCCTCTACGAAGGCACCACATCCCTTCCTCTCCCACTCAACACACACACACACACACACACACACACACACACACACACACATACACACACAGCATGTTCTCATATTTTATCTCTTTTTCTCAAATCATGAAATGATGTTCTTTCTTACCATTTGTCCTCCTATCAGTAAATCCACCCAGATGCTCAACCAGAAGAAGTCTGAGCCTTCTGGGATTCCTGAGAGCCCATGTGTCATGAAGTCTTGATAATTCCACCTCCTAAATATCTCCCAAATTTCTGCTGCCTCTAGTCTCAGCTATACTTATCATTGCACTACCCTACTGATACTAGTCTTTCTATAAATGGTCTCGCCTTGTTCAAGTCTGTTTTCCAAACTAATCCCACACCGGATCAGTTTCCTGTCCATCCAGAAGCCTCTGTAAACTCTCACATCTACTCCTCATGGCTCTCTCTCTCTCATCTCCAGCTCTTTAGACTTCTGCTACATGAGCTTTTTCCAGTTTTCTCAAACAAGTTGACATATACTTCCCTGCCTCAGGCACAAGCTCTCACAGCACAGCACCCTGTACTTCTCATTCCTCTGACACACCACAATTATAGTCATCTGTATAATGTGTAGCCCGTCGATGGACTGCAGGTTCTAAGAGGGCACGATAAGGTCTGTTTTATTTACCCCTGTCTGTCCAGCTCCTAGCACTGGCTTATTGTTGCCACTTGATAAATATTAGTGGAAGGAAGGAATGTCGAGCTCCCAAAGACACTTGATGGAAGCTCTTTGCATAAATAAATTTATTTGTTTATACATGTCTATTTCCAAATTTAGGATGGGATTTTCTTTAAGGCAAGACAAGAAAGAAAGATGACAGCCCTTCCTTATGAGTTTATGATTAGAGAAAATGCCAATAAGAAAAATAAACTTATTGAAATTTATTGTTTTTTTAATAAAGTTATCTAAAAGTAAATATGGTATTGTGAGTTGAATTGTGTTCCCGAAAAGATATGTTGAAGTACTAACGCCTGGTACCTGTGCATGTGACCTTATTGGGAAATAGAGTCTTTGCAGATATAATTAATTTAAGATGGGGTTGTACTGGATTAGGGTGGGTCCCAAATGCAACGCCTGGTATTTTTTATAAGGAGAGTGAAGTTTGAAAATATAGACACACAGAGAGAAGACAGACATGGGAAGGGGAAGCAGAGATTGGAGTGATGCATCTACAAGCCAAGAATGCAAGCATTGCCACCAGAAGCTTAAAGAGTCAAGGAAGGCTTCTTCCCTAGAGCCCTCAGAGGGAGCATGGCCGACACCTTGATTCAGGCATTCTAGTCTCCTGAACTGTAAGTGAATAAATTTCTGTAGATTTAAACAACCCAGTTTGCGATAATTTGTTATGGTAGTACTAGGAAACTAATAAATAAAGCATACACAAAATTTGTAAGATCATAGTGTTCTTAAGATGTGTTTTCTTTAGCATTCTTATGAGATGTTTTATTTCAAAGGACACATTGAACTTAGCAGTTTATTTTTTCATTAATTTCGTTTAGAAATGATGAAATATGGATTGGAGTTATCTATATTAATAGTGACTCAGTTATAACAAATGCTTTAATACTCTTTTAATAGCAGTCCAATAAAACATCATATCTAAGAGATTACCTGATTTGTATGGCTGAAAATTTATCACGTCTCCAAGTGCAACAAGTTTCTCCTGTTAAAAAAATTTATAATCAGAGAATTAAATAACCACAATTACTAATTCAGTTATTCTTTAATAGAAACACTTTGATTCTTGATTTTTAGGTAACCAACACATATTTTTAACATACCAGAAATTATATAATCAAATGAGTAGCATTCTTCTGCTGATTTCTTCAAATTTTTATTGCTTCATTATTTTTAGGAATAAGATGCAAACTGAGCCCACAGAAAAACAATGTATTTCTTGGCCTAGGGCCAATCAGTTTAAGGTCATTACCAAAGTCAGTTCCCTTGTATCTATTCTGACATTACCTGAATTAGATCGCTTGTCATTCTGGTCATTATTTTTTCACTTATTTCTATATCTTCGAGATCTGTAAGAACCACCCAAGTTCCACTCTCAAATTTCACAGGCATAGAAAAGACAATCCCTTCTGGAATACCAAATTGGCCTGCAATGAGCAAACACAAAGCAAAGCAAAATACAAGAACTCAGAAAAATAAATCCTTCCTGTGAAGTTAAGCATTGTCAAAAAGGACAGACATAATACACGATTTTGAAAAATAATAATGGAATTAAATTTCTGGGAATTCTTCTCCAAGGAAGACTGAAACACTCACTCTAGAAATATTGATTGAGCACTTATCCGTGTCCTGACAATTCTGCCTTCTGCATTTTTCACGTCCAGGGGGGGCTAATGCTGTCTTTCTCTTCCGAACCTTGTCTGTATTCCCTGTATTCCTTTTGTCTGCTGCCATAGTTTGTCCTTGACCCCTACATAGCTCATGGGCCTAAGTCATTTGTCCATCTGGCTTTCCACTCTTCTCGCCTGCTATGGCAGTCACATAGCCACGGTGTGAAGGACTGGGAAGGGAAAGTGAGGAGGGACAGAATATTTGCTTATTTCCTTGAAGCTCCCAGTTCCCCATTTGGATGTGCTCTAAATAAGAAGATCGACAATATTCATTACTAGCTGAGCACCATTCAAATAAAGTTACTCCTCTTTGTGGTACCTGAATCACAGAAGAAAATTATTCCTGCCATTCTACACACCAAAAATGTTGTCACTAGGGTAAAAAATTGAGGATAGTCAAGAAACCAGGATCTAAAAGACTTCTCTTTAGAGGGTTTTTCAAATCTTCTAGTCATTCCGTATTTGTTTTTGAAACTTAACTTTAATTGAACAAGATACTGAATAAAATGCTGGTCGCATGAAGGTGCAGAAAGATGACCCAGACAAGGCCCTTGCCCCCAGGGTGTCTACACTGTCACGAAGGAGACATACGCAACTAATCACACTATCAAAAAAAGGCAGACTATTACATGTTCTCTGACAGAGGAACAAGAAGCTATGCGGGTATAGAGGAGAGACAGAGACTAATTCTGACCTGGGGGATTTGGGGAGATTTCTTTAACCTGCACCATAGTCACTGGAACAATGAGAAGGTGGTGGTTGTACTGGTAACATAAAGAATATAAGAGGTAGATCCAATTGGGAAGGAAGACAGTGAGTTCACTGTGGTGTATGTTGGATGGAACAGACAACAGGACATCCAGGTGGCAATGTTTCACAGGCTAGAGCTCAGCAGAGAGGCCTGGGCAGGACCTTTGGAAGTGAATAAGTTTGTTAAGGGACATAGAAAATCACAAAGGGAAGAGATGCTTTACATAGAACTCACCAAGGACAGAACATCAGCTCTTCTCTTTCCTGTTTTGTAAACATGACAGAGAAGGGTTCTGAAAAGTTTTTAGCAGATTAAAATATCAAGGCTATAAAAATTTATATCCAGTATTTGTGGATGGACAGCAACCTTTTTACATCCTTAGTGCTGCCTGGTACCCTAAGATCTGGGTCCTGATGTGCCCCTTTGTGTCCTGCCTTTGTGCCTTTGCTCCTGTGGCCTTCTGTGCCCAAAATTGTCTCCACACTTGTCTTCCAGGCAATGCTACTCATACTTTTAGGCTTCCTGGACTGTCATCTTCTTTATGAAGCCTGTCTTGATTCTTACTGCTCGCTGCCTAGAATTGACCTTGCTTTCCCTTTTTTGGCTGAGCATAACGAGGAAAACTTAACAATATTATTTTGTTTATGTATCCAGCTCACCTTTACTGTAGTTTTTCTGAAGGCAGAGATCAGGTCTAACTCCTATGTGTGTTTCCAATGCATTCATACAAAATACAGTTGAATTTCTGAATGAATAACTGAATGAATGAATGAATGATCATGAAATTATAAAAGTCTAGACAGCTTATAGACCATGTCAAGAGCCAGACTGGTGGGGACACAGACTTAGGAGCACAAGACATACATGGAAGTTTTTAAATATTACAAGATACGAAAAACTTAGGTTTACCTTCACTCAGTACTCCTAAAGATACAATCTCCCCAGGTGGTGAGCCATGGTACCAGTATTTCAGTGTAGTGGATATACTGTGTGCAGCCAAAATGCCTCCAAATTGTTTTCCTGTGGCAGTCAAATTTCTAAGAATTGCCACAGATTCTCTTTTTATCCAGTCACTGTAAGGAGAGAAAGAAACAATTTTACAACGGAGAGAGGAATGGAAATGAAACAGGATGTTCCCTGGGTCAATGGAACTGAGTATAAGGAATCATATCTTCGATCCAAATAGAAATATGACTTCATGTGCCCTTTCTTGAAGTGTCTTCAATACCCATAAAAAGTCAATTAAAAAATAATGAAATGTAGCAAAGGGAATCCCAAAATGTGAAACTAAAAACATGATAATACCTATATGCAGCACAAAGACTGCAGGAACGATTACTTCCACTAAAAAGAGCTTATTCTATGTAGATGCAATCTTAGAACCAGTGGCATCCTTCATCTTAAATAAAATAATTTCATTAAACATTGAATTACAGGTTCAGTATGCCTTATTCAAAATGTTTGGGATCAGAAGTGTTTCAGATATTTTTGGATTTTGGAATATTTGCATATATGCAATGAGATATCTTGGGGATGGAACTCAGGTCTAAGCACAAAATTCATTTGTGCTTATATACCCTGTACACACAGCCTGAAGGCAATTTTATACAATATTTCAAATGAATTTTGTGCATAAAACAAAGCTTGTGTAAACCGATCCATTAGAAAGTGAAAGTGTCAGGTGTAGAATTTTCCACTCGTGGCATCATGTTGGCACTCAAAAGTTTTCGGCTTTGGGAGCATTTTGGATTTTGGATTTTTGGATCAGGGATGCTTAATTTGTATTCATGCTGGGAATTAGGGAAATAAATAAGTTTTTATGATATGACATCTAAACTCAGGGAATGGACTACTGGACTAGAGCAGGTGTTGACAGGCAGCCCCACTAATCCAGTATGACACAGTTCCACGAGACACTGGTCCTGCCCAGGGAGCAAACACAGAGGAATCATGCTTCAGGGACGTGAACCTGGGACACATCATTCCCAGGCATGGATGAAACTCCTATGGTCTGAGGGAGAGAAGGAAAGTGAGGTGCATTGGGAAAAAAATGCTGCAACTGGAAAAGTGCTGGAAAGTTTAGAAAAATGCTTCAAAGGCACTCCTTCCCATTTCTCCTCTGCCTCACTGTAATGCTAGTGTTTATTTCGGCAGTCATAGCTCCAAGTGCTTTACCTGGATTAATCCATTTCATCTTTCCAACGACCTTATAAGCCCCTTCCGCTGTTACCATTCCCACTTTGCAGATGAAAAAACTGAAGCATAGAGTGGCTGAGTAACTTCTCTAAAGTCACACAGCTAATAAGTGGCTAACTGAGAATTCCAACCCAGGCGACTTGGCCCTGACAGTGCTCCTCAGCACCTCTCGATTCTATTCTGCCTCTCCTGGAACAGAATACCCACGTGGCCCAGGCACGCTCGTCATCTTAATTCTTCTTTCTTGAAAATGTTTCAACTAATTTCAACTTGGATACATATCTCTGTCTTTATGTTAGGTAAGATTCCCTTTACATATGCTTGCTTTAGAGACAACCTTTGAAATATATGAACTACTGGATGATTAGAAATATAAAAATTCATGGGGGGAGGAGTCAAGATGGCGGACAAGAAAAGCCGCCAGTCAGAGTGTCTCTGCAAAAAAGACGAATTTTAGAAGAAAGAGAAAAAAATAAGCTACCAGAGAAACATAGATCGGGTGAGGGTCGGAAGGAAGGGTGCCTGAAACTACAGGAGACTCCACGGGAAGACATTGTGGAGGAGAACTGGAAAGAGAAATGTCCTGAGAGGCTTGGAGATCCATGACAAGGCTAGGTGGAGCGGTTAACTTCCCCCTCCCTTGCATCTTGGACTGCTGGTGGGCTCCTGAGCGGCTGGAGAGACCTGCCGACACCAGCCCAGAGACGGCTGTCGCCAGTGAGCAGTGGCCTCTTGCAGACTCAGTACTGGGCTCCTACCCCCTTCGGGGCACCTCCCAGGGCGCAGGCCCGAGCCTAGCGGCAGACACCATAGTGCTCTATTCTCTCCTTCCCCCTCCCTACCCTTGGGTGCCCAGAGAGAGAATTTAGCCATCACATGAAGGCATCTCCAAGGAATGAGACCTTTCCTTTTGGGGCCCTACAGCAGACTGAGGGGTACTTAGACTGTGAGCTCTCTACCCGCCAGCCCTCCCAGGTGCTGCTTGCCTGGGGACTCCAGGAGAGCAGGGAAAATCCCGAGGTGGAGTGAAATAGATCCAGCTTGGGCACCCTGTAGGTGATTCAAGACCAGCACCCCTCCCCCTGGTAGGGTCAGGGATTGATTTCCAGGGCCCAGGGGACAGGCCTGCAGACCAGACCCTGTACACCTAGGTCACAATCGCACTGCCCCAGGGCACAGAAGAGAGATCTGTGAAAGAGCCTACTGAGGAGTGTGTGCCTTCAGGGGCAGATCAGCATGCCTGAACGGCAACCCTCCTCCCAAAAGAAGGCTGTGCACCCAGCTCAGGTTGCAATCCTGGGTAGGGAACCTTCCGGCCCACGTCACAGCCAGGGGAGATCCATCGGCCTGAAGTCCCACTTGCTGGCAGAGGCCTGTGAGAAGCCACGGAGAGCAGGAGGGTGGAGGGGAGTGAGACCTGCTCCAGAGTGTGGGTTTTGGACAGCCCCACCCTCCAAGCCCAGACTTTCAGCTGAGCGGAGCCATTTCAGCCCCTCCTGGCAGCTCTGCACAGAAACAAAGAGCAGAACTTTGACCCCTGCTAACAGCAGTTGCAGAGCCAGAGGGCAGGCATACCCAACCCAGCCCCACCCAGACTCACTCCCAGTCGTGCCCCCACTAAGGTGGAGAATAAGGACACACCTGGAAGTCCCGGGACCCCACCCACCACCTGAGGCACAAGAGGGCCTCTCTAGAGGAACAAGAGCTAGCTACAGGACCCAAAAAGCAGCACTGCAGCTCGCTCCTCCCTGCAAGTGCCACCTACTGACAGGGAGGTCATCCTGCACACCCTTTTACTGCATCTACTGATTCACCATAAAGGGTGTGGTAGAATCTCACCCACAAACACCACCTACTGGCTCAGAGACTAAACAGGGTGTGTCATTATCCAAACAAAAATCTAAAGGCAAGAAGGAACAACTGATCCAGATGGGAAGCAGCCAGCGAAAGAACTCTGGAAGTATGAAGAATCAAATGGAAAGCACACCCCCAAAGAGGAACAATAGCTCTCTGGCAATTGACATTAACCAAACTCAGAACACTAAAATGACAGAAGAAGAATCTCAAACATGGATTGTAAGAAAACTGAATGATATGCAAGAAAAAATGGATAACACAAAGAAACCACAAAAAAAATCCAGGCCTTGGAAGAAAAATTCACT